>OZ024912.1:18496819-18581819 GCA_964017125.1 Flabesymbios commensalis
ACTGACTGACTGACTGACTGACTGACTGACTGACTGACTGACTGACTGACTGACTGACTGACTGACTGACTGACTGACTGACTGACTGACTGACTGACTGACTGACTGACTGACTGACTGACTGACTGACTGACTGACTGACTGACTGACTGACTGACTGACTGACTGACTGACTGACTGACTGACTGACTGACTGACTGACTGACTGACTGACTGACTGACTGACTGACTGACTGACTGACTGACTGACTGACTGACTGACTGACTGACTGACTGACTGACTGACTGACTGACTGACTGACTGACTGACTGACTGACTGACTGACTGACTGACTGACTGACTGACTGACTGACTGACTGACTGACTGACTGACTGACTGACTGACTGACTGACTGACTGACTGACTGACTGACTGACTGACTGACTGACTGACTGACTGACTGACTGACTGACTGACTGACTGACTGACTGACTGACTGACTGACTGACTGACTGACTGACTGACTGACTGACTGACTGACTGACTGACTGACTGACTGACTGACTGACTGACTGACTGACTGACTGACTGACTGACTGACTGACTGACTGACTGACTGACTGACTGACTGACTGACTGACTGACTGACTGACTGACTGACTGACTGACTGACTGACTGACTGACTGACTGACTGACTGACTGACTGACTGACTGACTGACTGACTGACTGACTGACTGACTGACTGACTGACTGACTGACTGACTGACTGACTGACTGACTGACTGACTGACTGACTGACTGACTGACTGACTGACTGACTGACTGACTGACTGACTGACTGACTGACTGACTGACTGACTGATAAATGAATGAATGAATGAATGAATGAATGAATGAATGAATGAATGAATGAATGAATGAATGAATGAATGAATGAATGAATGAATGAATGAATGAATGAATGAATAAATGAATGAATGAATGAATTCGTTGATTGTTTTTTATGTGCACATTTTTTACGGTCTATGCTAGGCTGCATAACTAACTTAATATCGACAAACCTGGCTTCTTTTACGGACCAATGAGTACTAGACTTACGTACGTTTTCAAATAATATGGAATTGGGACTTATGACTTAAAACCCGGATAATATTTTAGCTTTTTGTGGCCGTTTAATTTCATTTTATAATTTATTTATGTTCAGGAGACACACTGTTTTTGGTCAGTAAAATGTATTTATCAAAGGGGGTGTAGTCACTATATTATGGTCAATTATTGAAAATGTATCATCTAATTTCCTAAAACATTTCTGCCTATGATGCAAAGTGAACAAAATAATAAAGTCGGTGTTTGCACTTGAAGGTTTAATGTAACATTATAAATAACAAACATTAGATATAAATAATTCGTGATCATTGTATAGACATATGTACAGTAAATTCAAAAAGATAGATGTGATGTCGATCTCCTTATGATGGTCACAGACTGTTTTAGATCCGTTGAGTTTAAGTCATCAGTGAGGTTGTGAGGGGTGTAGATTGCTGTGAACAATGCCCGTCCGGAAGCTCGTACCTGACGTTTTTTCCTCAATATGTCCTTCTGGTAGCAAGTCTTTCACCTACGATGCTCTTTCCGAATCTGAAACATAACGACTCATTTTTATTAATACATTCAGACATAAATTAATTCACATGTAAAGTATAGTAATGAAACTATAGTATTTTGATGATATTTAATTCTCCGTATTTTACTGCAATACACATAGGCCCCACTGAACATTCACATATTTCTCTATGCATACCAAAGGGCTATACCGAAAGTATAATATATTGTTTTAGGTTTGATATTACTATTTAACAATTCAAATAAGGTTACTCACCAGGATTATTTGTAGATCTAATATGTTATTTGCTTGCTTTGCTCGCGAGGGGCGAGTGCCCAGGTGCAGTGGCGAGGGCCTTGGTGCAGTGATTGAAGCTGCCTGCTTGGTAAGGCGAAGATCGCGGGTTCGAACCCACTCTGGTCTTCAAGTTTCAAAGAAACAAAATGTTTCTTCCCTGCTCACACGTAAAGATTCAATATTGGGGAGCCTCCGTGACTGTGAGGTAGCGTGCTCGCCGTCAGACCGCCAGGATTCGGACTTCGAATCCTGTGTCTGGAGGGCAGTGTCATCTCATTTATCTCTGGATCCTCAAAAGGATCTACTGCCCCATTTTAGCCTGTATGTGCACAAATGTGGCCTACAATTCCATTGATTTTATTTTGTTTTGCTCGTTATATCCGTATGTTACTTGTCATTATGGAGTCACACTAATATATCTTTATATGAATATCTGGTTTAGTCTGAGTGATCCAGTTGGTGGTAGTAAGGTTGCATTGAGATTGTATCCAGAAGCACCAATAAGTCCATACTGTGCTCCATGGTGCATGGATGGTGAAGGTAGAGCTTGATGTGTGGACAAATGTGGCAGGTGGAGTGAACCTGGTGATGAATATGCCATAGTTACAGGCACATCCCCGAGCCGACTGGCTGAGGAAACAACAGGTAATCTAAACTGAGGCTGCATGTAGGCCATTGTATCAGGAATCTGTGGTAAATCTAATGTTGAAATATCATTGGACTGATGTTGACGTTTCTCCTTCATACGACGATTCTGGAACCACGTTTTCACCTGCAAGAAATAAACCAAGATATTGTAAGTCATTTATCGTATGATAAGGTAAACATATTCGAAAAATATTTAGTATTATTCTGACACATAATCATAATGCGACTTACATTTGGCTCAATTAATTGGAAAATTTAAATATTATTATTTTACGTTGCAGATGTTAAATGTCAAGGGCACGATGGATCAACCAATACATAAAAAAAATCACTTTGGCTCAAAACAATGTACATTATTACAAGTCAACTGGGTTATGCAAAGCCAATGTTATTGTTTTTATAACATGATAAAAGTACTTTACCTGTCTATCAGAAAGACGAAGTGATCTGGCCACATGAGTTCTCTCATCTGGTGCCAGGTAGCGCTGTAGTCTGTACCTGCCCTCAAGTTGCTGAATCTGCCACGCACTGAATGTGCTGCGACTTTTTTTCTTCTTTCCGGATTTGTCAAAACCAGGACTATCTCCATCTGTAATAACAAACAATTTATTTTTATATCATTATTGTTTAAAATAAATGGTGAACATGGTATAGGCAGGATACAGCTAATATTAATTACGCTGTCAGTTTAGGAGTTCCATCAAGTTACAAAAAATCATATAAACCTTCACAAATTACACTTTAGGGGATTTTACATTTGCAGCTAAATCACAATGTAGTTTCTACTTGTTCAGTGAGAGACACGATATAACATAAAACATAACAATAATCCCCCGCAGGAAAGTGTTACATAAAATACATACCTGATGAAGTTAAAGAAGTTTCTGACAAAGACGGTGAAGATAATTCACTCCTAGAAGGTGATACAAGTTCTCTTTTATATTCTGTAGGAGAAGTAGGCAATGTTATCTTGCTGTTCTGTGATGATATATCTGTATCAGGCTTCAGAAGGTTCTCAATCATGAACATACTTGTCTTGCTGGCCATGTTATATCTCAAAGTTTGCTAGTTGTGTATTGGTGAAGAATTCAAGACAATGTGACTTTCTGGTTGAAAAAAATGCCTATTTATTAACCTTCCAATAAGAGTGGGACTCCCCCCGCCGTTGATTGGCTTAATAGCTGTCCCAGGGGGGAGATGTTGAATCTCGATTGGTCGAAACCGCTTTATTGATTACACTGCTTTGGTTCAATGCGTTCTAGGAGAGGTAAACGACTATCAACATCAAACTATGTCGCCGCCACCCACATCAGCCATTGTTTATACAGACATTATCTCGTCTGCTGTTTTGGATTTCAGTTACAATTAACAGTTCCCCGCTGGAGATGAACAAGGAGCACCTTTCACGCTATCCCCTCCTCCTAATCCGGCGACACAAACATGACGAGGCCGCCATTCACCTGCTCAATGAGGTGTCATAAAGATAAACAATAGACAAACATCTCACTATTATTCGAAGTGATTGATAATTTGTTGAAGAAAACGCATCAGATGCCAACCACAATAATCGGTTGTTTACGTGAGCGTTATTGCAACGTTTTCATTGATGTTATGATCGTAAATCAAAGGAGTGTTGTTTGATTGAATAAGGTTTGTGCTTCTGGTCTTTGTTTTGATTTTTTTAAATTATATGCAAACTAAACGCCTTCTTTTGTCCACCTTTCGTAGACAATACATATAAAAAAACACTAGGCCACGCTAGGAATAGTCGTATAAAGATGTCATGGGCAATATAGGCCTACATGTTAATGTAGAGTTATAACTAATTCTACCACATTATTATTTGCTTGAGGTATTTCATAGGCATAGGCAGTATTAGCTCTTTCCGTTTCATTTGAATACGTAGATGTTAAGGTTCTACGGCAGTTATAAATATCGACTTTAGACGGCAGATTTTGACGTATGTAGACTTCAAGATCTAACGTATAGACTAGACGTCACAATTTGACGTCCACCCTTACAGAGCGGGGATCGACTTTAGGCGTCAGAGTCTTACGTCTGTAGACTGTAAGATTAAAATGATTTATAATGGCCCTAGACCCATAGCATAGGTATTCAAATGAGTCGAAAACAGCTAGCTGAGACATTTATGATGATTTCAAATTGAAAAGGCCCCTTTGTTCGCCATGGTTTATACAGAAATAATTCAGCGCTGTAAGGGCTAAAGTCGACCACACCGTGAAAGGGCCTATTATGTGGCGATTAATTTAATTTAAACAATTCTACGTTTATTAACTTTCTAATATGGTTAAGCCCCCCCCCCCCCCCGCCCCCACGCGAAAAAGTGTGACCGTACAGTAGCACATCATGTGGGCCTCATAATGGGCAAGACGTGTTAATTACAATTAGACTTGTTGTAAGCCACCTCGGCGCCAGCCACACTTACTGATGTGTAAAAAACAATCTGATGGCTCATTATGGGCTATAAATATTGACTCATTCCTGAGAAACTCAGTGACGTCACTGGAAACCCTTTTGAATGGCTACTCGGTGAACGCAATGCTATATAAGACCCCCTCCCCCATACGTCATTGTATTATCTAGCTCGGTGAAATTATTGGAGGTGAAGGCTATTGAGTTTCACAGAATTACAACCCTAGCTCATCATCAAACTATTAAAAAAGATTCAGAATTATACTTCTTTAAAAAGGCTTTTGTACATACTACTATATATGAAATTATAGAAGGGCAAGAATTCAATGAAATTATCAAGCAAATAAAATTGGAGTAAAAAATACGTACCGATACCACCTCATTTTTATCACTTGTATTTGAAAACTTATTTTTAAAATGCTCTTCAAGTTTTGCGATATTAATTTCCTATTAATATCCTCGTTGAATGAGCTCTGCCGTTTTGTCTTACGAATTATATTTCAAAATTTCTTGATATGTCTTTTTCTGTGTAGCTGATTTAATTCATGTGAAATAGCATTCATATTAGATTTCATAGCTTGGTTGCAGGCTGACCGATATTTATAAGAATGTGCCTATATCTTATTTTCTGTTTAATGTAGATTATTAATAATAATTATTGTGCTCAAACCCAGTTTTCTAGTCACAAGGAATTTGTTTTACATGTCCTCTATATGTAGTCCCCATAGTGTGAATTTTCTATTTTCTAGGCGACACACATACACTTTGAGCTATTTATAACCCTTTAGCTTATAACGCCTATTTTGGCGAGTACCAGGTTCATTTTCAATTAGGCACAAAATTATTTATATTATTTCATGATTAATGGTGATTAATTGGTATGAGCACAAAACCTGTAGACCTGTTACTCTTATTGCTATATTAATTTGTGTTCGCAGATAATGCTAAGCAATATTGAATACTTTTACCATTTGGTGACCAGTAGTAATTTGACCATTATAATGAAGTTCGGTGACTATCTACAACTGTATAAGAAAGTGGATTTGACGGATTGATATTAATATAATATGTTTAGTCTAACTAACAACTATGTTAGTAATTAACACAATTATTATGTAGTGACACATACATTTATGCACACTTACTATGCATTGTTGTTATTTTGCATTATTGCAAATATGAGTGCTGGCTAATATGTTGCCCTGGTACTCATCTTCATTGTTTTCATTAAAGAGACCATACCATGTAATAGGAATGGCATAAATGATATCCATGGAAAATAATAAATATCGAACACATCTCTGTGATATATGACCTCAAATACATATTTTTCTCTCATGGTCACCATTCTTTCATCTTCCCTTGCCCGAGACCATAAGATTGAATGCATTGCGTTATGGCGAATGTGAACGACATATTGGGCTAAACAAGTTGTTTTCTAAAAAAATGGCTGAAAGTGGTCTAGACGGATTCATTGACTACCAAACTAGTGTATTACAAAAGAAAATTTGAACTAAAATTGAGAAATTTACAGAAAATCTGACTATACCCCGGTGTCTATCTTGTGCGCCATCTTCAATAAAGAAAAACACATTAATTGACCAATAAGCGTGGCAGTACCATTATTAGTTATTGTACTCGCACAAACACATCACCGTAAATAATGAATTAATTATTTATAAAAAAAAAAAATTTTGCCCCCCTTTGACAATATAGAGGTTGGACCCAATGGTCACTAGAATAGACGTTTGGACCAAGAGAAATAATAGTTTGTGAATGGATTAGATGGATTCCCTGAATGTGTGTATTACAAAATAAAATTGAGCTAAAATTGACCAGTTTGCACAATTTCTCAACTCTCATCATATGCCGGAGGCCATCTTGGACGCCATCTTAAATAACTAAAAATGTTCAATGATGAAAGATAGAGACCAGTGTAAAACATGTATTGTCGATGTTTACTAAGTAGGATATCTAGAATTTTCAGTAATCAGGACAGTCATTAAAACTGCCATATATCGCCCAGTTTTGATTATATTTAGAACACAACATCACTATCCTATTCATGTAGCTTTAGCCTTCCCCATATAAAATTAATCCAGATAGTGATCTAAATAATATTCCAAAACTTTTAATGTTGAAACTTATGCTTCTTCTAATCCATCTCGGAAAATGTGTGTGTCATTTTCGTATTATATCATCCTAATCATTATAGATAATAGCTCTATTGCTATATTGTAAAACGATATAGTGAAATCATTAACATGTTCAACAGCTAGTATTTAATGTGCTGATAAAAATGAAATAATACGACTATGAAGGGTGAAAGGTGTAAGTCAGCACACAAAAGGTCGACCTATCATTCTAATTGCCATCATTGAGTAATAATAATAATAATAATAAGAAGAAGAAGAAGAAGAAGAAGAAGAAGAAGAAGAAGAAGAAGAAGAAGAAGAAGAAGAAGAAGAAGAAGAAGAAGAAGAAGAAGAAGAAGAAGAAGAAGAAGAAGAAGAAGAAGAAGAAGAAGAAGAAGAAGAAGAAGAAGAAGAAGAAGAAGAAGAAGAAGAAGAAGAAGAAGAAGAAGAAGAAGAAGAAGAGAAGAAGAATATTTATTGGGTAAAATGATTCATCTTTTTACAATATGACTATATTATAAATTTCTGTTTTTCGTGGTGCCCATAAAAAAAAGTAAATATTAACAGAGTAACAAATAATAAATAAAAAACAGTTTGGTAGGCTTGGTGTTGAGGAAATGTCTCTGCACTGGTATGGGAATTGATCTGTCATCATAAAATTTAATCAAAATGGTGGGATGGTCTATGACTTTAGCTGTGTCTTTTTGAATGTCTTGAGGTTTGAGAGAGTTCGAATTAGTGTTGGCAACTGATTCCAGAGTCGAGTGCCTTTGGTAGTGAGCGAATTTGGATGAGATCTGGGTACAAAAAGATCCGCGGAGGTGGATCTCCTTGTACCGTACTGATGTGAAACAGGGACCAACCAGTGAGATATGTAATTTTGGAATGCATAATTTTGTATACCAGGTGATATAACAACAAGTGTTACTAGTTAACACACCGACGCGTTATATGGTTATGTATTTATCTAATAAAACTGCTACATGATTTTTTTGATCACTTTACCTAAGGCCCCCCCCCCCTCCACAGACATAACGGCTGATTGGTGGCGCGGTGTGATGGTATAGTAAGGTCTCATCCCATCTTGGCGACGAGTGATCTGGGCGTATGGTATTTTAACTGGGTGATCTGCACATGCTAAAATCGTTAGTCCGTTTGAGAGGCGAAAGTCCCTTTCCGAGACTTTGGAACGCCCCCTAAGCGCTGAAAATCGTGTTTTTTATGAGCACCCAACGCAAATGAGCCACCACACAAAAATTAGGTAAATAGGTGTTATAACAAATGTTTTATCCAACCGAGAGTGAAATACAGAGTTAAATAATACCTTTCTCAAAGCTCTACATAAAACACAGCTATCTAGAAACTAGACATAGGTCGAAAAATATGTGCTATGATGTGATTTCACTGCACAATAAGTACACTTTATTCAGTTATCCAAGCCATAACCTCATTATTAATAAACTAAAGGTCGTAATGTATATACCCACAACACTTTATGAATTTCGTTTTATTTTGCATGTTGAATCCATGGCGAAAACAGTAATCAAGGAGACCATTCGTCAAATATCACTAGGCAACTCCTCTTCACAGACAATGGCAAATCCCTTTCACAGTCTGCAAATATGCACACCTTCCTTTTTGCGTAATTACGTATCATATATCCTGTACTTCAACATTAAACCAGCATTGGGTAAATGTGTCGCGTTTGTTGTGTAGATGTTGAGAATAATGGAGATATAGCAAACTTCTCGGACCCCACAGTTCGCAAACTTATATTATAGTCCGTGGTAAATGATTTTCTTTGATTTCTAAGTCAATTCTCAACCAATTATCATGAAATTATCTAGTCACAGGGCGACTACCACTAAAATGTCATAGAAACATATTGTATAGCCCTACTTTAAAAGTTAGTCTATTTAGCATGTGGTATTTAACAAAAATATCGCCCTTTATAAGTTCATTAGTTTCGTCAAATAATTTCATTACGTGTCAAGGGTATCAGTCACTTCGACACAGGCAATTTCGACACAGTGCAATTCTGACACAGAAACATGTTTTTGTCCAAAAATGTAGGAGTCATTTCGACACAGGTTTGGACGTTCCGACACACTTTCTGATAATGTAATTTTATGTTTCCATCCAGGTTGACATTCCGTGGATTTTGCCATAGTTGATATTAAAATTCCACAAACCCATCTAATTTGCATAAATTAGCATAAATTAACATAAATTAGCATATTCAAAGCCATCAATCTTAAAAAATGCTCTAACTTTTCAAGCAAGTCACCCACAGACGTGTTTCGGGTGTTTATAACTAGGTTTTCCACAAAAAGGAAGTCGTTTCACTACATTTTGAAGACCACAGCACAACTTAGTTTGCATAAATCATCATAAATCAACATAATTGAAGCAAAAAACTGAAAAATGCTCTAATTTTTAATTAAGTCACCGACAGAGGTGATTTTGGTAGCTGTACCCAGGCCTTTCACACCATGGAAGTCGTTTCGCGACATTTTAAAGACCTCGAATCAACCTCATGTAGAAAATATATGTTTTCGTTTTTTTCGCTTATGTTGATTTCCGGGCTTAGCCTCTTTTCCGTTTGCGGCGATGTCCAAAGTTCTGTGTGGTTTTTTTCTGGCTGCCCCATTGCTCATCAGCATCAGCCATATTGATGTGGCCAGACGTCACTGTAATGAGAAAATATGCGTTTCCAGTAGGCACCAATAACATATTTATTTAGGTAAAAACTAGAGATCCAGGATTTACATAATGTCTACAAGGTTTTGTTTCATAAAGTTTGTTTCATATTTAAAATTTTAAATATACATTAGTATATCAGATAATAAATAATGTAAGTATTATTAGCAGTGTAGTTGTGTAATTGAGTATATTAAAGTATTCCCGTATTAACATCGTGTACACATGTAGCGAGAAGAGGCGTTGCCATAAACTGCAGGGAGGAGTTGTCAAAATATTTCACTGTGGATACTTTTATTTTTTTGAATTCTGATATTAAACGATTATTTCCAACAGATTCCTAAGATTGTAAATATTTACTGAAGTTGAATCTTTGTAATAATTGTATCTGGGCAATTCTATCGAATAGTATGAACATACAAAAGGGAAATATAATAGGTAGTATACTGAAACTATTACCGATTTTTTCATGTCTACTTTAAAAACAGCATGTTGTCACTGCTTATGTCCACAGCTTTCAGACGACTGCATGAGGGACATATATTAGGTTTTTTAAATTGCAATGTTTGTTCACAGTTGGATAAATGTAAAATGAAACATAAATACCTGCTCATTTGCTGAAAATAAGCGTTTTTAATACGTCGCCTTAAGTTTTTAGACTCGGAGGCGGACGTTTATCCTGCAAAAGGGATGTTTCGCCTCTGAAACGGACTAACGATTACAGCATGTGATCTGGGCGATGTGGGATCTGTGCGCATGATGTATATAACTACTTATCATTGATATATACTTCGACTTAAACGTTCCACTTAAAATGTATATTGCATATAACAGTAAGCCATTATGCAAATTATGTGTTTTAAGCAAAAAGTGACCTTTGATAGTCATAAAAATGTCATTTCAAAGGAAGAGCGGGGCGCTTACCATGATACATGCATTAAATAACACACAACTATTTATTTATTTATTTATTTATTTATTTATTTGACTTCCAGTTAAAAACATGCAAAAATGGTACATTATAGTTATTATTATCATTTTTGAACATGGTATTAACTTTGGTTGACGGGAACAGGTCGAGACGACCTCTACAATGCCTGTCAACCATATAAGTGAATTAAAATTATAGAATAAAATAATATCCATTGTTTAAAATAGCAAAAGCAATTTAAAAATGTACATAGTATAGATTATAAAGTTTACTATTTGTACACATAAAATAAAATAACCGACAATTGTCTGTCATCTGTTTCCCGCACCAAAACCAGAGATAAAATAGCTACAATGTGCTATACACCGTGTAGCAAAAAAGGACACTCTGGAAAGCGTAGAAACCTAATTAAAACCTCTAAATGCTTTAGTTGTCTATTATATCAAAGGACATACAACTAGGATATGTGAAAAGGAAAAACAGTAAAAACCTATGGCACTCTTAATTTTAACATAGGCCTACATACATCCCTAAATAAAAGTAATACTATAAACCTAGAATACATCTACTGACGTCAGCTCATATAGCCGTCGCGCAGCCGAAATATGCTGAGTAGTACCACATATTCAATTTTAGACTGGAGGAAAAATAATCCCAAACTCTAGAAGTAAATCAGTTGATTAGAGATCTTTGAAATTCAGCATAAGGACCCACCTGGTCTGGAAACAAAGGCTACTGAAAAATCACTAAACCTAAAAATAAAACAGAAAAAAGACAAATAATAATTTTGAGGGGAACAGCCATCCATGCCATGTGGTAATACTCTAAGTCAGATCATGACAAGCGTGATCATGAGTGATGTCGGTCTGCTCCGAACAGTATCAGAGACTGTCTCCGGCCTGAATTCGAGCCAGGCAGACAACACAATGCAACATTCGCAGATTATCGTTCATAGGTCGATCACTTAAGGTGCCATTTGTGCTAAATATATAGATATATATTCAATACACGAGTATAAGTAAGGCGGGCGGTTTGTCATCTGCCAACAAATGCGTATCGACAACGGAACCCTCCGTCCTTAGTCATGAGTGGCTGGTGACAGCTCAAATAGCCGTCTCACAGCCGATTCAAATTGCACAGGTAGTTTAAGACACGAAATGTTCCGCTATATTCGACAATTTACACAAGCACAAGCCAGGCTCCAGGTACATCGATTATTCACATCAAATAAGTTTACCATGGCGAGATATAATTCATTCAGGCTCTTCTTAAAAATCTGCAAGCTACTAGCATCTCGGATAACAAAAGTTAAAGTGTTCCATAAGCGAGCAGTGCGATAAAAATAAGTACATTGGAACTGAACAGTCTTGCACAGAGGTAATTTGAATAGAACACCCTGTTGAGCAGATCTGAGGCCATTATGCGGACAAGCTAACTCAAAATTACTAGAGTAATCACAAGATAGTTTACCGTGAAGGTAGCTGTATAAAAAACACAAGTCGATTATTTCTCGACGGAAGCACAAAGGCAAGATAGATAATGCTGTGCATCTTTCGTGATAGGGTGAAACATAATCATTGAGAATGAATTTTGAAGCTTGACGTTGCACCCGTTCTAATTTGATTATGTCTTTAACATGATTGTGACTCCACATCGGACTACAGTACTCAAGAATACTTCTGACATGGGCCAAATATAATTGGCGCTTAACATCAATGGGGCTATTAAAGCCAACAGAACGTTTTATCATTCCTACCATAGAATGGGCTTTTGATGAAACAGTTTTCACATTCTCACACCAAGATAATTTACTAGTGATGGTTATTCCAAGATCATTAAATTCAGTTACTCTAGATAAGATATTATTATCAATGGAGTAGTCAAAATCTATTTTTACTTTACGGCATATCGACATGAATTTACATTTTGATATGTTGAAGTTCATTCTCCAAATTTTGCTCCACAGAAACAGTGCATTAAGATCATTCTGAAGGGAAAGTACATCTTGTCTTGACTTTATATTTCGATAAAGTTTGGCATCGTCAGCATATAATTTCATAAATGATGTACAAACATCGCAGATATCATTTATGCATAAAACAAATAATAGTGGTCCAATAATGGAACCTTGCGGTACACCTGATGTTACAGGTAAAGGTGATGATACCTGACCTTCAATCATAACTGACTGATACCGACCTTGCAGATGATTTTCAATCCACTGCAATAAGTTATTGCCAAGGCCAAATGTTTTAAGCTTGTGAACTATCAGGTCGTGCGGTACCGAATCAAAGGCTTTAGCAAAGTCAAGAAATATAATGTCTGTTTGACTTCCAGAGTCTAAATTTCTACTGATATCAGAATATGTATCAATTAGTTGTGTGGTAGTAGAGCGATGTTTCATAAAACCATGTTGAGCCGAATTAATTTGTGGACTGACAACCGGATAAATGTGATTGAAAACAAGTCGTTCCATAACTTTACTCACACTGTTGAGAAGTGATATTGGTCTGTAATTATCGACTTTGCATTTCTTGCCTTTTTTGTGAATTGGTACAACATTTGAATACTTCCACACTTCAGGTAATGTACAAGTTGACATACTGCGGTTAAACAGTGTGGTTAGAGAGGGGGCTAATTCATCGGCACACTCTCTCAACACCTTCAGGGGTATGCCATCAGGACCAGAGCCTTTGTTAACATCTAACCCTTTCAGTACATTGATTACATCAATTTCAGAAAAAAACTATATTAGCAAGCATGTTGTCTGACTTAACTGAAACAGCAGGTAGAGCAATTCTTGTTTTTGGAGTGGAAAATACAGAGTGAAAATAATCATTAAACATTTTCGCTTTATCAGCGGCGTCAGTGACATCGTTTTGGCCATCAGATACCACTGCAGGTATTTGGCGAGAATTGGTATTCAGACGACAAAATGTCCAGAAGCGCTTAGCATTATTCTTCAGTGATAGGGCTAGATCAGACATAAAACTGTTACGTTTATCTCTGAGCATTAGTTTTAATTTGTTTCGCAAATATTTAAATTTGTTCCACATCTGTACATTGTTTGTTCGTTTGGCTGCAGCCCAAGCAGTGTGTTTACAGTTATGCATGTGTCGTACTTCACCATCCATCCATGGATGTTTAGAACTATTTTTCACTGGTACCCGTGGTATACATTGATTAATATGTTCAGTGACTGTTGAGCTCCAGATGGACCAAGCTTCGTTCATATGGGTAGAATGATTTAGTGAAGTATTGAGGGACCTATTACTATTTGTAATCAGTGATCGCAGAGCACTAAAATCAGCTTGTTTAAAATTATACACTACTCTGGGTATTTTTCGTTTGTTGCAGCCTGAAAGATTGAGTTTAAACGTAAGTATTGAATGGTCTGTATCAAAGTCGATGGGACATTCGACGGGCTCGTCCACTAGATTTGGCTCAGTAGTGAACACCAAATCAAGAAGACTGCCATGCTTATTTGAAATTACGTTATTCATCTGAAAGAGGGAGTTCTCTGTTATCATATTACAAAATGAATTACCAGATTCAGACTTTGACGAGTAATTAGACCAGTCAATATTTCGCATGTTAAAATCACCCAGTAAGCAAACGTTTTTAAAGTTGGATGTAGCTGCTTTTAGTAAAGGAGAAACGTTACATATAAATTGTGATACATCTCCATTAGGTGGCTTATATGCGAGAATGAACAGAATTTTACTTTGATTATTCGGTTTAACTTCACACACAACAATCTCTTCTTGAGGTTCTAAGTCATGATATGTATGAACGTAATTAATTTTGCGAATATTACTAGAACTACAGTGTGTCCCCATGTAGGGGAGAGGGGTGAGCGGTGAGCGGCAACATGGCCATTGGGGCACCACGAAGATTTGACTTCTTGGCCAAATGTATTGTTTGATAATTCTTCAGAATATGGAGTCCCCTGGGGAATGGTGTTAAAGCATGAGATTTGGTGGTTGTAGCCCAATGTATTTGAAAGATGTGAGTGAAAATGTGTTTTTTGATGGTAAATCCAATTTTCAAAGACATCTGGATTTTGTTTGTATTTTCAACATTCCTTGGAACTAGCTTGAGTAGCCGATTGACTGGTTTGAATGAATCTTTTACCAAAAACCTAGTAAGGTTTACGCTTTCTAATAATTGTCATGTTGGTGCATCAAATGTCCAAAGAACCCCATCCTCAGTCAATGCATATTACTGAATTATTTTATCACCAAAATTTACATTTACACTATGTAACATTACACTTTGTCACCTACAAAGCCAATCTACCATTCTCCCCTCACTCGAGAGAGGGTGTGATGTGTTAATCTGGTACAGTAAAGAACCACGTGTTTGTCATAACGGGCAAGACGTGTTAATTACAATTAGACCTGTTGTAATCCACCTCGGCGCCAGCCACACTTACTGATGTGTAAGAACCTATATGATGGCTTATTATGGGCCAGAAGTGTAGGCTTGTTTAACCCTTTCAAGCCTGAATTTACCATTGTCATCTTCATCCACTACAAGCCACGAATTGCTGTCGCAATTGTTGACTTATAGTGGATAAAGATGATTTGAAGTGTTTGAAAAATTTAAGAAAATTGCAATGTATTGGTAAGCCAGTTTCATGGAAATTTTCATTCTTGTAGGAAAATTAAGTCTGTTTTCAAGGATGTAAAATGGTGCTTCAATGCATCGTGAGGGCTTAAAGGGCTAAGGCCCCAAAATTACAACTGAACTGTTAAATCCTTACAACGCTGAAATATTTTTGTCTACAGCATCATAAATATCTTAGTTAACTTTTTCCGCTTCATTCAAATACTTATGTTATGGGTCTACGGGAATATAATAATGATGGTTTCTAATTTATATAAGTTGTTATCACACAACTTATTTTTTGATATCTTCGCTGATTCATGATGCAAATGAGATAAAGTAAGAACGAAAGTCGTATGCATGGCAATCAATGGTATATTCATAGATTAACCATATATATGTTTAATATATGGATTCATGAAGCAATATATATAAAGAACAAATAAATGTAAAATATGATTATTTGGCCTACGTGAGCAGTAGATGAACGAAAACATAATATTCTTAACACCCAATAATCACTAGCTTGGATCCATAAATTGTTCCGTCCGAAGCACAATAAATAAATACAATTGAATAAATTGGTATTAGTGTTCTGATATGTTCATGCTGGATTTCCTATCATTAATAAACCTTCTCGTTTGACATCATGATCATTGATTTGATAATGAGTTTGAGGTGGAATCATAACAGTAAGTGGATTCATCTGTGACAAACCCCTCATATGTGACGTCATCAGTAAGGCTGTGAGGGGTCTAGATGAGAGACTGGATGCTGTGAACAATGGCCGACCCGAAGCTAGGTTCTTGTCCACGCCGCAGATCTCGTTCAGTTCTTGTACGTGACGTTTTTCCTTCATACGCCTGTTCTGGTACCAGGTTTTAACTTGTTGATCACTCATGCTCAGCTCTCGTGCGAGCTGTCGTCTGTCTGTGGTAGGCAGATAGCGCTGGACGCGATATCGCATCTCCAACTGTTGCAGCTGATACCGAGAAAAACAAGTGCGACTCTTCTTCGAGGAAATGCTGCGATCTGCTCCTTCTGAATCTATGACATACAACATTCTGGTACTTATATATAAATACATTCACACAAAGTAAAATTGTGTTCACTTTTCGTGTTAATATATACATTATATTATTATATATTTTCTTTCAAAATAAAAAATTATCAAATTCAATATGAATAAAACAAATATAATTAACAAATACATATTTACGCACCGGAACCATCTGTAGATCCCACAGGTGATTTATTTGTTTTGATGGTCATTTTCTTATATTTTGCTTCTTTTGATAACTTTGTTCTGATTGACTGGACTGTTGTTTGTAGACGGGTATCTCTAAATGCTGGATGAGCTGTGTCATCACTACTACTATCCATATCGCTATTCTCACGGAGTTCATCTGATGTGGAGTTCATCTCTGAACTCTCTGATTCTGATGGCTCTGACCGTAAAATATCAGCAATCATGAAAGTGGAGGAGTGTCTTGTTACCTTGTCCATTGTGGAAATAAATACAAGTCACATAAAATCGGAACAAATAACAAAGCAGTAGGTTATAGGTTTTATAGCCTGACTGTTATCCTTATTGTGACATGTCTAATGTGCCTTGGAGACGATTAACTGCCACTTTATAGTGTGATGACGTAACGAGAATAACACAGGCGCCTGCTGATGTTTAAATCACCTTCCACTGAGAAACCCCACAGTGAAAGCCGAGAGAAGTTTAATACAGGGGACTCTTACAGGTGTAAAAGCGACTTGAAGTGATAGACACTGTCCGTGACAATAGGGAAACCAGATACGACGATGTCGCCAAACTAATTGCCCTCGTCTTCTGCAGACTAACTCTGGCGCCTGCCAAATCTGTGTTACAATTACCCCCGGCGCCACCAATCAGCCGTTATGTCTGTGGTGGGATTTAGGTAAGGTGATCAAACAATCATATGACTGTTGGAGGAAATAGTGACATAACCTAATAACGGTGTGTTAACTATAGTAGCACATGTTGCTATATCACCCAATGATGGCAATTAGAATGACAGCTTTTAAAAATATTTATTTAATCACAATGTAGCCTAAAGTAGTCTATAGCAATACATTATTATGTGAATTTACGTGTTCTTTTCTCATTTTTGCTCATTTAAAATATGCTTGGCGAACGCAATTACTAATTTTAAATAAATGAAAAGTGAGTTTTTTTAAAAAAAAAACAGTGTGAGCTGGTGTGAAAGGGTTTTTAAAATTAATTTAAATTCACACCTTTTTAAATATAATGTTATCAGATTATAAGCATATACAACATCTAAGTTGGTGAATGAAATGTTTTTATTACGAATGGAACAAATCGGACAGATTATTATCACCTGAAACACTTATTGTCACCAGATTTCTATTTCTATTTTTTTTAATAATAATTGTATGACATTCTTAAATATTTACTCTTATTAGTAAAAATATTACCATGTACTAGAGTACATTCTGAGTAAAAAAGAGAGAGCCTAAAATAATTATGATTGTTTTTACATAGTTCAATTGTACATTTGTGGCCTTATAATGAGACTTACATTGCTTCATAATGAGCCATCAGATTGTTTTTTAACCCTTTAACCGCCAGTGCCGCATATATTCGTGTTTTCATTTTTATTAGCACAATAAGTACCACCTTTTAAAAATGTTAAGGATGTTAAAATGTGACATAAATCAGCAATATTTGAAAACAGTTGACCTCCATTTTGTCAAATCTGAAAAATGGTCACTCACTTGAAGTTGTGGATCGCGTCAGCGAGACACAACTTCAAGTGGGTGAAAATTCAGATTGAATAATTTGGCGGTTGAAGAGTTACACATTAGTAAGTGGGGCTGGCGCCGAGGTGGCTTACAACAAGTCTAATTGTAATTAACACGTCTTACCCATTATCAGTGATTATGACACACACGTGCTGCGCTACTGTAGCGGAATTACACATCCCACCTTTTCGCGGGAATGGAGGGGGGGGCGTGTAGATTGATTTTGTAGGTGATTTGACATATTTAACATTACCTCTATCAGAAAATCAACTCTATGCTCAATTGTTGCAATTAAACAAAAAAAAAAAAATTGTCTGACACGTAAATTGACAAAGTATTTTATTATATAGCCTTTTTGAAGATAGATAAGTATTTATAGACAAAAGAAAGTCTGTGTATAATTATGCGTCACTAAAAATGAACAATGCATTATATTATACGGTGCATAATATGATGAGATAGAAAATGGTGTAAATATATGTACAAGCATAAAATGCTTTAAAATAATCAAACTAACTATTTAGATATATCTATTTAGATAACTATTTAGATAATATATCAATATTCACATGCCTCTTTAACAGGAAACTAACACTGTCAGGCTGACACGTAAATTTGATGAATTGTATGTAAATTATATAGAGGAGATGCGGCAAAATGGGACAACGGATATATTTGACATAGTTGGAGACACGTATCGGCACAACTTACCTCTGGTGAGTAAACTTGAAACTTCACCAGAGCACATAAAACAAAGGTCTCGAAGATGAACATTATTTTAGTTTTGGTTGCCATGGTTTCACCTGACAATATTAATACTTGAGAATAGTTACATTGAAATTACAATAACTGAAAACAAATAATATTTATCCCCGTTTTTCCACAATTGTATAGGCCCTCTGATATTATCAGACAGGACGGACAGAACACGTTTATGCACCAAATCACATGGCTGGGAAACAATCGCTAAGATTAACAATAATCGCTGTCCTGCGGTAACTCCCTTATTAGCCGCCATGAAAGGGAATATGGTATAAATTAAAAAAAGGAATTTTGGCAGATGCCTATTTTCGTCCGTCCGCCTGTCCGCCACTCTAAGCACTATAACTTGATTCACTTTACTGATATGAATATCAAACTTCATACAGGTTAATTATGATTAAGCCTTGATTGAGTTCACATTTGGTTTATGATCTCCATGACCTAGATTTTTTTTCCGATCGGCAAATGTTCTCGTTAACGCGACTCACTCAACAATTTTGTACATGTATCACTCCAAAATTTATACGGCATAATACCATATATATATTTCACTAATAGCTCAGATGAGTTTAAAAATGGCCGAATGGCCAAATATCCACAATAATTTTATGTAATATGCGTAATATCTGGAAAACCGGGCTAGATAGCTAGACCATTACTATAAATCAAAATGCGAAGCGTCATTTTTAAAGTTATAATTAAAAGTAATTTTCAAATGATATTCCCTTTTAAGCGATGATTAGAGACAGAAGCCTTATTCCGTCGACGACGGACTTTGTTTAATATCAAGATATAAACACCATAATCGCAAAATGTAGCCTACTTAGAAAAAAAACACTGCATTGATTTGTAACAGTTGTAATAAGGGAGGGTGTTACGAAGGCACAAAAACAACCCATCACGTGGTTGGCATTTGAGGTTTTTTTAAACAGGTTATCAATCACCTCCAACAATGGCGGAATGTTTGTCTATTGTTTATCTATATGACACCTCATTGAGCAGGTGAAAGGCGGCCTCTTCATGTTTGTATCGCCGGATTAGGAGGAGGGGATAGCGTGAAAGGTGCTCCTTGTTCATCTCCCAGCGGGGAACTGTTAATTGTAACTGAAATCCAAAACAGCAGACGGCATAATGTGTGTATGAACAATGGCGGCTATGGGTGGTGGCGACGTAGTTTGGTTAGTGTTGATAGTCGCTTAACCATCCTTGAACGCATTGATCAAAAGCCTAGTAATAAGTTGACCAATCAGAGACTTCTCTCACTGTGACAGTCAAGCCAATCAAAGGAGGGGGTAATCACACCCTTATTGAAGGGCTAATAAATAGGCATTTTTTTCTACTAGAAAATCACATCGTCTTGGATTCTTCACCAACAGACAACCAGCACATTCTCAGATATAATACGCAATATGGCCAGCAAGTCAAGTATGTTCATGATTGAGAACCTTCTGAAGCCTGATACAGATATATCATCACAGAACAGCAAGATAACATTGACTGCTACTCCAACAGAATATAAAAGAGAACTTGTGTCACCTTCCAGGAGTGAATTATCTTCACCGTCTTTGTCAGAAACTTCTCTAACTTCATCAGGTATGTTATTTATACATGCATAACATTAATTTATAAACGAATTAGACTTGATCCGCATGATTATTTCTCTTGTTTAATAGTTATACTATATCTCTGCATCACCAGGTGGAAAATCATATTATATTTATATTGTTTCATAACGTAATTTATTTAAATATACTGTAAATGTAAGCAAAATGACTTTAGTTTATAATGCAATTCAGTATTCATTTACTCATCAATTGGGCAGCATAAATCATATTAAGGATTGGGATCTACTATATTCAGCACTGATCAAAATGTTAATTAATTATGTGTCATTTCAGAGGGAGACAGCCCTGGTTGTGATCAATCCGGAAAGAAGAAAAAAAGTCGCAGCACATTCAGTGCGTGGCAGATCAAGCAACTTGAGGGCAGGTACAGACTACAGCGCTACCTGGCACCAGATGAGAGAACTCACGTGGCCAGATCACTTCGTCTTTCTGATAGACAGGTAAAGTACCTTATCATGTTTTAAAGCCAAGACATAGGCTTAGCATACTTTGTAATAGCTTGTAATATTGTACATTGTTTCGAGCCCATAATTTATATCTTATGTACTGGTATCATATTAACTTTCGTGCCCGTGACGTTTAATATCGTCAACATCAAATAATTGTATTTAGCATTATACATTTATTGAGCCAGATAGTATTTCCATAATATTTGTTAAAATGAATTAAATATTTTTCAATTATGTTTATCTGATCACATAATAAAGGAGAAACATTATCTAAATATAATATTCATTTTACTCACAGGTGAAAACGTGGTTCCAAAATCGTCGTATGAAGGAGAAGCGTCAACATCAGGACAACGAATTGCCAACATTAGATTTACCACAGATTCCTCATCCAATGGCCTACATGCAGCCTCAGTTTAGATTACCTGTTGTTTCGTCAGCCAATCTGCTCGGGAATGTGCCTGTAACCATGGCTTCTTCATCACCAGGTTCACTCCACCTGCCACATTTGTCCACACAACAAGCTCTACCTTTACCATCCATGCACCATGGAGCACAGTATGGACTTGGCGGTGCTTCTGGATATAACCTCAATGCAACCTTACTACCACCAGCTGGATCACTCAGACTAAGCCGGATATACATATAAAGTGATAAAAGATTAGTATAAAGAAATGACGTCTTCATAATGCCAATGCCAAACACGGATATAAAGTGATGCAATCAAGAACTAGGAAATAGCCAACAAAACAAACAAAGCACATGTTATAATAATCCTGGTAAGTAAATTTAATAAAATTGTAAAGTAGTAATAAAGTGAATCAAACTCACAACAATAGTATATCGTTTCAGTAGGCCTCTACATCATATGTAAATGTTCCCTATATGAAATACAGTGAAATCTTGACGTGATCTTTACGATTAAGAGTTAACTAGCAAATTATTTTAATACAGTTTCATATTTTAGTTTGTAAAAATAAACAAAAACTGTATGTTTCAGATTCACAAAGAGCATCACATATGAAGAAGGTGATATGCGAAGAGAAAACATGAGGTACGAGAACAAAGCAAGAACTACCACATCATAAGAATATAGTTCCCAGTTGGTTATTGTTCACAGCATCCTTTCTCTCATCCACACCTCCCACAACCCTCACTCAACGATTTTTTATTTTGTTTACCACAGAACTAAAGCGTGTATGCATCAAAAGTGATCCACCTTGAGGCGATGGACATTACATGTTATAATCGATACACTGTTCAATGATCACGAATTGTTTATATGTCATGTTTGTTATATTATATAGTGCTACATTAAACCTCCAGGTGCTAAGAGCAACTTAATTTGTTATTTTCTCCTCCTCTTTGCTTTGCATCAGGCAGAAATGTTTTAGAATTTAGGAAGATACATTTTCAATCAAGGAAATTGCTTAATATTATAGTAAGTCCACTTTGAAAGTAAAATCACCTGAGCATGAAAAAATTGTAATGTCAGCAAAAGGCTGAATTTCGAATTTCTCCGAATTTCGATTTACAAATAACAACTCATTGTTTTTCAAAGTATTCTGCTTGATATTTGACATATTGTGCAGAATATCGAGGGAAGGGACCTGCTCAAAATGGATTTTTTAGCGTTTGTGCCAATTTCGATGTATGCCAAGGTGAAATATCCCGCTGGGCATGCCGATTTTGTGATTCACCTCAAATCGGTATAACTGGGTCTACATCTAGCACCAGATATATACGTTGGATTGAATAATTTGGCGGTTGAAGGGTTACACATTAGTAAGTATGGCTGGCGCCGAGGTGGCTTACAACAAGTCTAATTGTAAATAACACGTCTTACCCATTATCAGTGATTATGACACACACGTGCTGCGCTAAGGTAGTGGAATTACACATCCCACCTTCTCGCGCGAATGGAGGGGGGGGGGCGTGTAGATTGATTTTGTAGGTGATTTGACATATTTAACATTATCTCTATCAGAAAATCAATTCTATGCTCAATTGTTGCAATTAAACAAAAAAAATAAAAAAATTGTCTGACACGTAAATTGACAAAGTATCTTATTATATAGCCTTTTTGAAGATAGATAAGTATTTATAGACGAAAGAAAGTCTGTGTATAATTATGCGTCACTAAAAATGAACAATGCATTATGTTATACGGTGCATAATATGATGAGATAGGAAATGGTGTAAATATATGTACAAGCATAAAATGCTTTAAAATAATTAAACTAACTATTTAGATATATCTATTTAGATAACTATTTAGATAATATATCAATATTCACATACCTCTTTAACAGGAAACTAACACTGGCAGGCTGACACGTAAAGTTGATGAATTGTATGTAAATTATATAGAGGAGAGGCGGCAAAATGGGACAACGGATATATTTGACATAGTTGGAGACACGTATCGGCACAACTTACCTCTGGTCAGTAAACTTGAAACTTCACCAGAGCACAAAAAACAAAGGACTCGAAGATGAATATTTTTTTAGTTTTGGTTGCCATGGTTTCACCTGACAATATTAATACTTGAGAATAGTTACATTGAAATTACAATAACTGAAGACAAATAATATTTATCCCCGTTTTTCCACAATTCTATAGGCCTTCTGATATTATCAGACAGGACGGACAGAACACGTTTATGCACCAAATCACATGGCTGGGAAACAATCGCTAAGATTAACAATAATCGCTGTCCTGCGGTAACTCCCTTATTAGCCGCCATGAAAGGGAATATGGTATAAATTAAAAAAACGAATTTTGGCAGATGCCTATTTTTGTCCGTCCGCCTGTCCGCCACTTCAAGCACTATAACTTGATTCACTTTAGTGATATGCATATCAAACTTCATACAGGTTAATTATGATTAAGCCTTGATTGAGTTCACATTTGGTTAATGATTTCCATGACCTAGATTTTTTTCCGATCGGCAAATGTTCTCGTTAACGCGACTCACTCAACAATTTTGTACATGTATCACTCCAAAATTTATACGGTATAATACCATATATATATTTCACTAATAGCTCAGATGAGTTTAAAAATGGCCGAATGGCCGAATATCAACAATAATTTTATGTAATATGCGTAATATCTGGAAAACCGAGCCAGATAGCTAGACCATTACTATAAATCAAAATGCGCAGCGTCATTTTTAAAGTTATAATTTGAAGTAATTTTCAAATGATATTCCCTTTTAAGCGATGATTAGAGACTGAAGCCTTATTCCGTCGACGACGGACTTTGTTTAATATCAAGATATAGACACCATAATCGCAAAATGTAGCCTACTTAGAAAAAAACGACTGCATTGATTTGTAACAGTTGTAATAAGGGAGGGTGTTACGAAGGCACAAAAACAACCCATCACGTGGTTGGCATTTGAGGTTTTTTTAAACAGGTTATCAATCACCTCCAACAATGGCGGAATGTTTGTCTATTGTTTATCTTTATGACACCTCATTGAGCAGGTGAAAGGCGGCCTCGTCATGTTTGTATCGCCGGATTAGGAGGAGGGGATGGTGTGAAAGGTGCTCCGTGTTCATCTCCCAGCGGGGAACTGTTAATTGTAACTGAAGTCCAACACAGCAGACGGCATAATGTCTGTATAAACAATGGCGGCTATGGGTGGTGGCGACGTAGTTTGGTTAGTGTTGATAGTCGTTTAACCATCCTTGAACGCATTGAACAAAAGCCTAGTAATAAGTCGACCAATCAGAGACTTCTCTCACTGTGACAGTCAAGCCAATCAAAGGAGGGGGTAATCACACCCTTATTGTAGGGCTAATAAATAGGCATTTTTTTCTACTAGAAAATCACATCGTTTTGGAGTCTTCACCAACAGACAACCAGCACATTCTGAGATATAATACGCAATATGGCCAGCAAGTCAAGTATGTTCATGATTGAGAATCTTCTAAAGCCTGATACAGTTATATCATCACAGAACAACAAGATAACATTAACTGCTGCTCCTACAGAATATAAAAGAGAACTTGTATCACCTTCCAGGAGTGATTTATCTTCACCGTCTTTGTCAGAAACTTCTCTAACTTCATCAGGTATGTTATTTATACATGCATAACTTTAATTTATAAAAGAATTAGACTTGATCCGCATGATTATTTCACTTGTTTAATAGTTATACTATACCTCTGCATCACAAGGTGGAAAATTATATTTATATTGTTACATAACGTAATTTATTTAAATATACTGTAAATGTAAGCAAAATGACTTTTGTTTATAATGC
The DNA here is from genome assembly GCA_964017125.1 of Flabesymbios commensalis. Taxonomy (NCBI): domain Eukaryota; kingdom Metazoa; phylum Annelida; class Polychaeta; order Terebellida; family Flabelligeridae; genus Flabesymbios; species Flabesymbios commensalis. The sequence continues at coordinate 18,522,060 of OZ024912.1, forward strand.
ATTTCAGTATTCATTTACTCATCAATTGGGCAACATATATCATATTAAGGATTGGGACCTACTATATTCAGCACTTAACAAAATGTTAATGAATTATGTGTCATTGCAGAGGGAGACAGCCCTGGTTGTGATCAATCCGGAAAGAAGAAAAAAAGTCGCAGCACATTCAGTGCGTGGCAGATCCAGCAACTTGAGGCCAGGTACAGACTACAGCGCTACCTGGCACCAGATGAGAGAACTCACGTGGCCAGATCACTTCGTCTTTCTGATAGACAGGTAAAGTACCTTATCATGTTATAAAGCCAAGACATAGGCTTAGCATACCTTGTAATACCTTGTAATATTGTACATTTTTTCGAGCCCATAATTTATATCTTATGTACTGGTATCAGATTAACTTTCGCGCCCGTGACGTTTAATATCGTCAACATCAAATAATTGTAATTAACATTTTACATTTATTGAGCCAGATAGTATTTCCATAATATTTGTTAAAATGAATTAAATATTTTTCAATTATGATTACCTGATCACTTAATAAAGGAGAAACATTATCTAAATATAATAATATCCATTTTGCTCACAGGTGAAAACGTGGTTCCAGAATCGTCGTATGAAGGAGAAGCGTCAACATCAGGACAACGAATTACCAACATTAGATTTACCACAGATTCCTCATCCAATGGCCTACATGCAGCCTCAGTTTAGATTACCTGTTTCCTCAGCCAGTCGGCTCGGGGATGTGCCTATAACTATGGCATATTCATCACCAGGTTCACTCCACCTGCCACATCTGTCCACACAACAAGCTCTACCTTTACCATCCATGCACCATGGAGCACAGTATGGACTTGGCGGTGCTTCTGGATACAACCTCAATGCAACCTTACTACCACCAACTGGATCACTCAGACTAAACCGGATATACATATAAAGTGACGTATACAGATAAAAGATTAGTATAAAGAAATGACTTCTTCATAATGCCAATGCCAAACACGGATATAAAGTGATGCAATCAAGAACTAGGAAATAGCCAGCAAAACAAACAAAGCACATGTTATAATAATCCTGGTAAGTAAATTTAATAAAATTGTAAAGTAGTAATAAAGTGAATCAAACTTACAACAATAGTATATCGTTTCAGTAGGCCTCTACATCACATGTAAATGTTCCCTATATGAACTACAGTGAAATCCTGACGTGATCTTTACGATTAAGAGTTAACTAGCAAATTATTTAATACAGTTTCATATTTTAGTTTGTAATAATAAATAAAAACTGTATGTTTCAGATTCACAAAGAGCATCACATATGAAGAAGGTGATATGCGAAGGGAAAACATGAGGTACGAGAACAGAGCAAGGACTACCACATCATAAGAATATAGTTCCCAGTTGGTTATTGTTCACAGCATCCTTTCTCTCATCCGCACCTCTCACAACCCTCACTCAAAGATTTTTTATTTTGTTTACCACATAACTAAAACGTGCAGGGTTCACTACAGTGCCGGAAATGCCGGCTGCCCGACCGGATGAATTCTAAAAAAAAAAAAAAAATTTAGATTTTTTTTTATTATTTTTTTTTTCAGTTCTGTTTTGTGGTGTCCTTCCATTTGCGTTTTAAAGATGGCTAACTGACAGTGACTGATTTTGTAATTTATTGGCTTTTAGATAGATCTATTACTTAGTGGGCAGCCACACATGCTGCAAATTTTATGCAGCAGTGTAAAGGTTAAGCTGCCGCGCGCGCTAAGTTAATATTTTTGAGAGAACAACCAGATGATTTTTTTTTCTGTGGGGAACCCTGACGTGTATGCATCAAACGTGATCCCCCTTGAGGCGATGGACATTACATGTTATAATCGATACACTGTTCACATGTATTCATTCATTGATCACGAATTGTTTATATCTCATGTTTGTTATATTATATAGTGCTACATTAAACCTCCAGGTGCTAACAGCGACTTAATTTGTTATTTTCTCCTCCTCTTTGCTTTGCATCAGGCAGAAATGTTTTAGAATTTAGGAAGATACATTTTCAACCAAGGAAATTGCTTAATATTATATAATAAAATCACCTGAGCATGAAAAAATTGTAATGTCAGCAAAAGGCTGAATTTCGAATTTCTCCGAATTTCGATTCACAAATAACAACTCATTGTTTTTCAAAGTATTCTGCTTGATATTTGACATATTGTGCAGAATATCGAAGGAAGGGACCTGCTCAAAATGGATTTTTTAGCGTTTGTGCCAATTTCGATGTATGCCAAGGTGAAATATCCCGCTGGGCAGGTCGATTTTGTGATTCACCTCAAATCGGTATAACTGGGTCTACATCTAGCACCAGATATATACGTTGGAATATCGCGTGATGATTTGCAGTAGTGAAATACATTATTTTGTATGCATATCATCTTATTTTGTTTTGTATTAGCATATTTTCAAATTATATTTAATTACTTTGATTTGCATCATATATGAATTAGGAAAATACAGCTGATGTCATGATTGTAACACACAAGGGCGCAATACTAGTTATGATTTAGGCCATGGGCTAGAGCCACCCTATATACGTGCACTCCCCCCCCCCCCTTCACAATTCACTCTCACCAACTTTTTATAAACATGGATATATCCATAAAATGAGATATTACCAGCAAAAAAATAGGGACGACCTTCATATTTTGACTCCTTATAGGGGGTTCCCCTGAACCGGTCTAAAATTAGGGGGTAAGGTAATCGTGTTGTATAATAGTGCATGTACATATGTTCAGTTTAATGACGCGTAAGTCTGCATAGACTTACCGTCGTCAATAGATATATATCTATCTATCTATCTGTAAGTTAAAACCAACGTTTATTGAAAGTTATGGTAATTTAGTAGAACATACATTTATTGAATTTTTAAATTTTTAAATATACATAGATTATGCTGAGGCAGAACGATCATTTCAATCAATGGGGTTTTAGTCCACCCTTGTGTACAAATAAGTTAAACTGGTGACCTGTAGGAGCTGATAACGAGTTGAACAAGGGTGACTCTTCTTTGATGAAGTGATTGCCTTCTTCTGGATCTATAGCATGTCAAAATTTAAAACCAACGTTTATTGAAAGTTATGGTAATTTAGTAGAACATACATTTATTGAATTTTTAAATTTTTAAATATACATATAGATTATGCTGAGGCAGAACGATCATTTCAATCAATGGGATTTTAGTCCACCCTTGTGTACAAATAAGTTAAACTGGTGACCTGTAGGAGCTGATAACGAGTTGAACAAGGGTGACTCTTCTTTGATGAAGTGATTGCCTTCTTCTGGATCTATAGCATGTCAAAATTTAATACAGGTGGTCATTATACCAATACGCTGAACGGAAGTTTCTTAATAAATTATTTTGGTTGGAGGTGTGGGTAAGATGGTAAAGCCACAACTCCATTTACAATTTTGTAAAGCATGATCAGCATCGAAATAGTTATTCTTTCTTGTGAAGGTTTCTAATTTAAGTAGCTTAGCATGCTGGTATTGTGGTATCGGATAAGACAATATCTGGCAATATTGGACTGATTCAAGCTTCCGTGCAGCACCCTGGGTGTATTAGTCAGCCAGCCGATACAGGCTATCATTTCAACCCATGGCATCTCTTTGTTAAAAACAAACTAACTTGCTGGCATCATCGTAAATATACTACTTATCGTCACTATGGTGGCTGACATCGTTTTCTATTCGTTAAAATAGCAAAAAAACAACAATTAATGGCGTGTTTCCTTTTAAAAAAAATTGTATTTTATGCAAATTATAACTGGTTCTCCATGATGTCAGTCTATTCAAAGACGAGAAAGACGTTATATGAAGATTTCCAAGAAATTAATATAAAATAGTTAAGATTATGCATATTTAGGCTAGTTTAAACTAATTTATTTCAGTGTGGTTTTAGTAGTTCAGGAGCTCAATTTGAAAAAAATAATTTCGTTTAACAGCAAAATTACCAAGTTTCACTAGATAGGATGATAGTATGGACCTTCATGAACAAACCCAGGTAGTGTGTAAAATCCAATTGTGGTATCAACAAATAATAATAGGACAAGGTGGGGGTAACCTGTATAGCACTGCCTAAACAATTGGAGAATGGGTCATAGTTAGCAATATTTTTGTGAATATTTTATCAATGTTTATAAGTTTGGCACCAAAGCGTAAGGTTTTTAATGGTTTATATTTATACAGAAAAACATTATATTCATTAATAAGTCATGAAGGTCGGAATCTAATGAAATTTTGATATTAGGACATGTCTTGGCATCATACTATCTATTTTTTAATGTCATATGTTTTGCAGTAAGATAAACCTAGTTTAGACTTGATAAAATGATAGTATCTAGAACAATTAGCCAACTCGTAAAATGCATTATCATTGCACTGTCATTGCATTATCTTAACTTCGATATTATTTGTTCAACAACATAATAAACAATGTTTGACTTGAATCTATGACAAAATTAGTTATCTACAAAATACGGAGGTTGTGTCTCAAGTTGAATTGATGTATAATTCGTGTTTTGAAACTAGTTTCTTACATTTAGAGTTTTATCAAATGGAATAGTCTCCAACGAATTGCAGTATACAGATTTAGCCAGGAAATTAACAGTTCTGAATCAAATTGAACTCTTTTCTACCACAATGTTTCTTTTAATGAGGACAATTTAAAAGGAACAAATATTTAATTATAGGGGTCAGTCAAGATTAAAACCACATGCCACGGCGATTTAAACAGGTGGGTTGTTTCATCAGTTATTTTATATTGGCATAATAATTTCACCAGAATCAAAGCATTAAAGAGATTTAAATTTATGGAAAAAACATAGATATTTCACAACAATCGCATATAGCCTGTTAGTTAAATCGATTGATCAATAATGTTTTAACATGTTTTGTTCCTTATGCTGGATATAAGATTGCGTAGTCTGAAAAGTAAAGTGTAATGAAAGCATTGGCAATATATTCGCCAAGACGCAATAACGTATAATTATTTATTGATTTAAACGTCCACTTTATAATGAAAAATATCAGAAGAGAGAAAAATGTGTATAAATTGCTTAATTACAGAAGTCAGCAAAGACCAAAACCCCTTTCGACAAACATATAAACATGTGTTTTTTCCAGTTTTATATTGACATAATTTCATAGAAACCAAAGCTAACCAAATTTAACTAGCAGGAATAAAAAATAAATCAAAATCGGTCTTTTCCCCTCTAGGGTTATGTAAAATTACGTGGGCTCAATCATAGAGTGTGATGACATCATTGACAATATATTTGTCCACACTCAATAAAATATATTATTTTTGTATCAAAAACGTACAGTTTTATAATGTGCAATATCCGAAAGATAAATATGTATATCAATTGCCCAGTTACAAAGGCTCAGCAAAGGTCAAAGGCGCTTACCGCAGCGATCTAAATATGTGTTGTTAGTCATCTATACTTCGATATAATTTCCTAAACATCAAAACTAACAGAGGGTGGACTTGATGGAAGTATTCAATAAAGCCTCTAGAACAAAGGTAAATTGGGGAAACATTTAAATTAATGTATAAATAATGTTCCACGACATTTTTTATCTTGAGTATATCAGATTATACAATATGAAACACACAGTTGAAATAGTACACGTCGCCATATATTAATAAATACTAAATACAATTTAAATAATTCGATACCTAAGCGTTAACTTATTAATGTGGAATATTTTTACTGTAAAAAACGGTTGTTAGTTATAAAGCTGGGCAAATGTACAAAACTTATGCTACATAGTTCTAAAAAATTGTTTCTCACCAATTGTTTCGTTTTTTTGTGCGTGTTTAAATGTTTTCCTCAATTACAACGCAAACCAAGCTTTGACATTATCAAATGACAGCATATATCATCTTGTAAAACTATCTGAGGTGGCGGGCATCAGGGTAAAACTCAAATAGAAGTATAAGTAGAGCTTGAAAAATTGACATCAATGCTATATGTTCTAAAACCTAATTTCAATCGAGCTAACTATCAAGCAAAATTGTTGATCGGTGAGTGTCAACATGACAGTGTTGTGAACGTTGGGTTGTCTTGTCCCAAGGGTGGCATGTTACTTATCATGTTACTGAAGTTAGTCTATTCCACCCAGCCCACTGCTGTGCCATCAACTTGTCTTGAGCTAGAGGCTTGTTGGCGTAGAACAAAATTAAAATCAGCCACCACATGTTGTATATGTCAGAAAGTCAGTAATTCTCCATGCGGATGTAATGCAGATAATTGTTGCAATCCCATGTCAAATAGTTGTTGCTGATATTGACCGTATTAAAAATGTGATAATAAGATTTGTACATGGTTAAAATATCTCGCTTAACTAGTAAATGCGCAACACAAAAATTAATCAAATATTTTGCAGCTCTAGTCTGTGGACATGTTTATATGGTCATATTAAAAAGCCAAAATAAAAATACTGATTTTTTAATGATTTTAGCCTGATTGTGTAGCTTTAATTTTTCAGAGTATTTTATGATAGTGTCAATTTCATTAAAAATACATTTAATAGTTTGTCTGTATTTTTGAGGTCAACTAATTAAACAGAAATACACATATGTTTTCGTGTTTTATATTACATTCACTGAATAGGACATATTCACTCATCAGAACTATCTTTCGATCCAACAGGCGTGTGGAATAGTTTCCTATTTTCGACTTGATTGAATAAAATTATTCTGAATGTACGGCAGTAACATTAGTTTAGATATCGGATGAACTGTTTTATCACCACTACTAGCCATATCGCCATTCTCACGGAGTTCATCTGATGTGGAGTTCATCTCTGAACTCTTTGATTCTAATGGCTCTGACCGTAAAATATCAGTGATCATGAAAGTGGAAGAGTGTCTTGTTACCTTGTCCATTGTGGAAATTAATACAAGTCAGATAATAAGAGACGTAATAAAGCAGATCATTTGAGTGGTCTGTTATCCCTATCTGGGAATATCTTAATGTACCGGATATATAATTTATTATTACTTTATTGTGATGCCGTAAAAAGGAACGGGCGACAGTTGATGTTTGAATCACTTTCCACTGAAAAACCCACACTGAACGCATATAAGTTTTTTAATACCTACGACTCATAGCCTACAGGTGTAAAAGCGACATCAACTGGTAGCCACTGTCGATGACAGGAGCACAGACTAATTGCCCTCGTCTCCTGCAGACCAACTCTGGTGCCTGCCATCCCTCTTACAATTACCCCGGCGCCACCAATCAGCCGTTATGGTGTGATGGGGCTAAGGTAAAGTGATCAAACAATCATGTTACAGTTTTACAGATGCAGACGTAACGGTGTGTTAACTAGTAGCACTTGTTGATGTTATATCACTCAACAATGGCAATTAGAATAGTATATTAATCAACGGTTTATTTATTTGCTATGTGTAGTTGGCTTACGTTATTATATACATTACGTGCTTCCTTACTCATTTTTGTTCATTTAAAATTTGCAAGACCTAAATTGACAAAGCTAATGTTTTGATCACAAGGAAAACAAATCGACCAGATGATTAACACAAGATTTGTAATACTTCGTTTAAATAATAAATATATGGCATTCTTTAATAATGACAATATCTAGTGAAAAACATGATTATGCACTAGAGTAGGCCCTATGCTCTGATAAAAAGAGCAAGCCTAGGCTTAATAAAATTGTGATTTCTTTTTAATAGTTGTATTGTAAACTTTCGGGCCTTAAGCGTGTCACCACTTCTGGACCATAATGAGCCATCATATTGGTTTTTACACATCAGTAAGTGTGGCTGGCGCCGAGGTGGCTTACAACAGGTCTAATTGTAATTAACACGTCTTGCCTGTTATTATGACACACGCGTCCTTATTGCGGGAGGTGTGAGGGGGTAGGGGGAGACCGTGTAGATTGATTTTGTAGGTGATTTGACATCTTTAACATTATTTCTATCAGAAAATCAATCATTGTTCATTACATTCAACTTAATAAAACACAACATTATCAGTCTGACATGTAAATTCACGAATTAATTTTTTAATATCAATATTTACATACCTCCGTACTTGAAAAAAACAGTAATTTTCTTTGATACGATTATTAGACTACTTTTTGCAATTTTACACATGTTAATCGTGTTATGATCGTGTTATCATCACACACATATTAAAAAAGAATTAGAGAAAATGCGAATATAATTGATTATTAGTTGAGACATAAAAAAGTCTATCATGAATTGTACATCCGATCTAGTTACCTTACTAATACAGCAGTGGTCACGTATATATACCAAGTCAATTATGTTCCCAGCTGTTACGCAGTCTTGTTCATTGTTAACATCAACAGATTTCATATTTGTGTACACTTTGTTAAATGTACTAGAAATCAAAAAGTTTTTACAAAAAATATACTTAAACGTCAACATATTCAAGCTATTTCCAACAGCAGGTTGACCTCCATTTATACAAATTGACATAGGGCATACACTGTTGCACACATGCATTTTTACAATTGATATTATTAGGTACAATTTTTTAAAATCTGGAGTGGAGTTGTGCCTCCACTGGTATATCCTCACATAATAACGGGAGTAAAGCACAATGTGTACGGTATGGAATATTAAACCAAACGTCTAATTGATTTACGCCAGAAAGTAAAAAACGTCTGAATAAAACGTCTGAATACCCGGGTATTGAAAATCCCATAATACACTGCCATATAGAGACATGTAATATGTTTGAAGAAGCTTGTATTTAGTCTCGTGATGACAGAAATTAAATTAAAGAAAGTACATTAAATTTCTTAAAAAATTGTTATTGATTTTCTTAATACTCTGTTCTTTAATATTATTTCCAATGATATTACCTAAATGGAGGTCTCTATTGAGTTGTAACAGTCGTAATAAGGCAGGGCGCTATGAGCGCTGACATACACAATGCCATCATGTGTTTAGCATTTGATGTATTTTCTACAACAGATTAGCAATCACTTACAACAATGGCGGAATGTTTGTCTATTGTTTATCTTTATGACACCTCATTGATCAGGTGAAAGGCGGCCTCGTCATGTTTGTGTCGCCGGATTAGGAGGAGGGGATAGTGTGAAATATGCTCCGTGTTCATCTCCCAGCGGGGAACTGTTAATTGTAACTGAAATCCAAAACAGCAGACGGCATAATGTGTGTATGAACAATGGCGGCTATGGGTGGTGGCGACGTAGTTTGATTAGTGCTGATAATCGTTTAACCATCCTTGAACGCATTGAACAAAAGTACAGTAATCAGTCAAGGGGTGTCGACCAATCAGAGACTTCTCACACTGTGACAGTCAAGCCAATCAGCGAAGGGGGTAGTCACACCCTTATTGAAGGACTAATAAATAGGCATTTTTTTCAACCAGAAAATCACATTGTCTTGGATTCTTCACAAACAGACAACCAGCGCACTCTGTGATATAATACTCAATATGGCCAGCAAGTCAAGTATGTTCATGATTGAGAATCTTCTGAAGCCTGATACAGTGATATCATCACATAACAACAAGATAACATTGACTGCTGCTCCTACAGAATATAAAAGAGAACTTGTGTCACCTTCCAGGAGTGATTTATCTTCACCGTCTTTGTCAGAAACTTCTATAACTTCATCAGGTATGTTATTTATACATGCATAACATTAATTTATAAACGAATTAGACTTGATCCGCATGATTATTTCACTTGTTTAATAGTTATACTATATCTCTGCATCACCAGGTGGAAAATCATATTATATTTATATTGTTACATAACGTAATTTATTTAAATATACTGTAAATGTAAGCAAAATGACTTTTGTTTATAATGCATTTCAGTATTCATTTACTCATCAATTGGGAAACATAAATCATATTAAGGATTGGGACCTCTATATTCAGCACTCAACAAAATGTTAATTATTGATGTGTCATTGCAGAGGGAGATAGCCCTGGTCGTGATCAATCTGGAAAGAAGAAGAAAAGTCGCAGCACATTCAGTGCGTGGCAGATCCAGCAACTTGAGGCCAGGTACAGACTACAGCGCTACCTGGCACCAGATGAGAGAACTCACGTGGCCAGATCACTTCGTCTTTCTGATAGACAGGTAAAGTACCATGTTATCATGTTATCATGTTATAAAGCCAAGACATAGGCTTAGCATACCTTGTAATACCTTGTAATATTGTGCATTGTTTTGAGCCCATAATTTATATCGTATGTACTGGTATCAGAAGAACCATCGTGCCCGTGACGTTCAATATCTTCAACATCAAATAATTTTAATTGATATTTTACTTTTATTGAGTCAGATAGTATTTCCATAAGATGTGTTAAAATAAATTAAATATTTTTCAAATATGTTCACCTCATCACTTAATAAAGGAAAAACAATATCTAAATATAATAGTTATTTTGCTTACAGGTGAAAACGTGGTTCCAGAATCGTCGCATGAAGGAGAAGCGTCAACATCAGGACAACGATATGCCAACATTAGATTTACCACAGATTCCTCATCCAATGGCCTACATGCAGCCTCAGTTTAGATTACCTGTTGTTTCGTCAGCCAATCTGCTCGGGAATGTGCCTGTAACCATGGCTTCTTCATCACTAGGTTCACTCCACCTGCCACATCTGTCCACACAACAAGCTCTACCATTACCTGGATCCATGCTCCATGGAGCACAGTATGGACTTGGCGGTGCTTCTGGATATAACCTCAATGCAACCTTACTGCCGCCAACTGGATCACTCAGACTAAACCGGATATATATATAAAGTGACGTATACAGATAATATATTAGTTTAGAAGGAATGACGACTTCTTAATGCCAAAGCCAAATATAATATACGGATATAAAGTGATGCAATCATGAACTAGGAAATAGCCAGCAAAACAAACAAAGCACATGTTATAATAATACTGGTGAGTAATTTTAATAAAATTGTAAAGTAGCAATAGAGTGAATCAAACTAAAAACAATAGGATATCGAATGTCCACTACAGTAAAATCCTGATGTTATCTCTAGGATTAAGAGTTTACTAACAAATTATTATAATACAGTTTTATATTTTAGTTTGTAATAATAATTTTTTTTTAAATTTATTTATTTATTTAAAATTTATGTTTCAGATTTTCAAAGAGCATCACAAGTGAAGAAGGTGATATGCGAAGGGAAAACATGAGACACGAGAACTAAGCAAAGACTACCACGTCATAAGAACCTAGTTCCCAGTTGGCTATTGCTCACAGCATCCACTCTCTCATCCATACCTCCCACAACCCTCACTCAACGATTTTTGTTTTGTTTACCACAGAGCTAAAACGTGTATACATCAAAAGTGATCCACATTGAGGCGATGAACATTACATGTTATAATTTATACACTGTTCACATGTATCCATTCAATCATCACGAATTGTTTATATCTTATCTTTGTTATACTATATAGTGCTACATTAAAGCTTCATAACAGATATGTTATATTCTCTTCTTTACTTTGCATTAGGAAGAAATGGTTTAGAATGTAGAAAGATAGATACATTTTCAATCAAGGAAATTGCCTAATATTATAGTAATTCCACTTTAAAAATCAAATCACATGAGCATGAAAAAATTTTAATGTCAGCAAAAGGCTGAAATGTTTGTCCGACTTTTGATTCACAAATCACGACCCATTGTTTTTCTAAGTAGTCTGCTTGTTATTTGAGATATTGCGCAAAGTATCCAAAGCAGGGACTTATGCAAAATTGATTTTTTAGCGTTTGTTCTAATTCCGATGTGTGCCAAGCTGAAATATCCCGCTAGGCAGGTCGATTTTGTGATCGAACCTCTAATCAGTAGAGTTAGGTATACATCTAGCACAAGATATATACGTTGGAATAGCGCGTGATGATTTGGCAGTAGTGAAATACATGCTTGGTATGCATATCATCTTATTTTTTTGTGTCAGCATATTTTTAAATTATATCTAATTACTTTGATGTACACCATTATGTGAATTAGGAAAATACAGCTGATGTCATGATTGTAACACACATGAGCGCAATAGTTTTTGAGATTTAGACCATGGGCTAGAACCACCATAATTTTTTTGTTTTATTTAGCTTTTGATCATTACATATATTTGAAAAAAAAATATATGCTAACCACTACCCTAGGGCCCCCGCCCACTTATTTGGCAATAAAATGATAGAATATATGTACATGTATATACAAGATGATTAATTTGCTAAAATCACACGACAATTTACATGATATAACATACAGGATTAATATTTAATGGCGTTGCAGGATATTGCGATGGCTGCGAAAAAGACACTCTGAAAAGCGTAGAAATCTAAATATATGTATAAATGCATAATTCGATGGGTTAAAACAATAGTGTGCTAAGTGACATTTTTGGCCTTTAGAATAATAACCAGCTAAGTCATCTATAATATGTATAAAGTTTGAATTTATTCCAAATTCAGGTTAAAACAACAGATCAAGTCGACTTAGCACATTGTTATTCTCGGGAAAAGGAGCACATATCAGCATAATACCTGTTCAACACAGGACCAATTCGACTTGACACATTGTTATTCTCGTGTTATATGCTTATGGGCTCAGTTTATGGGAGAACAACGGTGCAAGTGCACTTAGCGCATTCTTATTCTGATACATGTGGAGACAACACAGGGGAAATGCCTGGACTTAGTCTATTGTTGATCTAGGAACAATCTCTGTATATTCTGTGTTCCTGGTGTAACAAAGCGCTAAGTCAACTTGGTGTCTTGTTGATCCCAATTTTGCTTCTGTAAATCACTTTTACTGGTAAAAAATACTCTGATAACTACACTTGATCTACTGTCAAATTCCAATCACTGTGTGTTTCATCATTATAAGTCCAAGTCTACATGCTGATAAGTGGATTTAGCAGACTGTAGTTCTAAGCAAAAGTATAAACACAATTTCGCTGTCAAGTCGACTTGACCCACTATTGTTTTAGACCATCGAATTATGTTATTGGAGTATGTACAGTGGTGTAGTAAAACGACGTTAAGAATCATAAAGTATTTAAAAAATTAGCCATAATCTCAGGTAAATACAATAAATGTGGAAATCCAGAAATTCCGAGTCATGTGACCATGCAAGCACAGTCTCCACGTGCCCGGATATTCCTTGATTGCGAGTGTTTCAGACTTAGTAACATAATAACAATAAAATTACGGATGATAATTATGTGTGTCATTTACGTAGGACATAGCACTCATACTGTAGCATTACAGTTTATATTTATTAACTAGTGAATTATTCATACTCTGCACCAATATCTCACAGCTTTGATATGTGGCCAGATGATAAGTGGAAATCGTCCTGTGTCACCATATACATGATACGACATGTATATGGTGACATGGTGACATGGTGACATGAACGCAATAGTAGGCCTAGGTGACAATTTACCGATCACATGACGGGACTGTTTATGTAGAGAAAACATTGCTTTGTAGAACCGCATAATGTAACCAGACGTATAATGTAACCGATACATTATGCGTCCGGTTACATTATGCGGTCATAGGGAAAAACGTAATTTGTAAACAGCACTGATGTATAATGTAACCGCTCATTTTATTACCGTAATTTACCCAAGAGAAAATAGTCTTGATATAAAAGCCCAAGTACTCCTTTTAAAAGAGACATGTCTTCATTTAGTTATTTCTGATACTGAATTTCTGGACTTTCTGGAATCAGTTTATCATAATTATGGTTTCATCACCCCAAATGCCAGTCCCATTGAAATACATGTAAACTGCTCCAATTCCACAGGCCAATTTGACTTCTTTCTGCCCTTCCAATCATGTAGTGCCGCATATATCATGATAAAACCTGGGCTATGCTTTTTTAAAAAACAAGTCCGATGTGGGTTTGATACCCAAACAAATTTTGAGCTAGCGTGTAAAAATGTCACCACAGTTCAAATTAGGCTAAAATTCATACCTTCTTTCACAGACCAGACACACATCCTTTTAACCCACGGGTTGCCAGATTATCACGAAACAGTTATATCCTGAATGAAGGAGACACCGTGTACTTATTAAATATCGACAAAATTATAACATACTTGCATTTTTTTTATTTAAGAGAAGTTGGAACAGCCACATTAAAAATATTGCCATTATTAGTAGACACCATAACGCGGTGTAAATTTACATTTGTCGTTTTTTATTGACGTGTCTTTAATTCTATACTGTGAGACAAACCAGATGTTAAAGAAGTTACAGCATAAAATGTTGTCTTCACATACTTCAGATTTCTGATTGTGTGTCATTCAAACTCAACTTTGCACTTCAGTCCCTATGTCGCATAATTGGCTGTTTGGAAAGTCGGAGATCGCGGGTTTCGTCCCTCGCTCTGGCATTCAGGTTTCAAAGAAACAAGATATTTCTTCGGTCACTCGTAAATATTCAATATTGTGGGAAGCCTCCTTGACCGAGAGGTAGCGTGCTTGTGCTGGGAGCACAAGGGCGCGAATTTCGAATCCTGTGTCTGGAGGGCAGTGTCATATCATTCATCTCACCATCCTCAGGATCTCCTGACCCAATTGAGCCTATATGTGAAAAAATGTAGCCTAAAACCACATTCATTCATTTTTACTGTCCGTTTGGCATGTTTAATCGCTTGGCCGTCCGTCCGTTTATTTGTTCGTTCGCTCGTTCTTCCGTGCGTTGGTTCATTTGTTTTTTTTTCATTCAATTAGCGTTTACCCGTTGATTTGCTAACTCATTGGCTTGTTATTTTTTCCATCATTCACCCCCTTCTGTTGGTATTCCTGATTCGCTTGTTCATTTCCTTCTGTTTTCTTGATAATTTGATGAAATATAAACTGGCATAAATAGGGCATAATCACTTTTTTAAATAAAAGTGCCTGCTGTTAAATGTTTATGTGGGATAGGAAGGGCGGCACAGATACAGTCCAATACTACGACATATTTTTTTAATATCGATAAAGAGGATCAAGAAGGACGAGAGAGTCCATAGAACAGGTCTATCTATCTAAATAACTAAAGTTGTTTAACTGTTTAGGTGTTGCATGGTTCTTTCACATTTTTCATTCATTTGAAACTGGCATTAAAAACGCAAATTTCAGCTTCAGATGAATGACAAATAATGTTAGGCCTAATACGTCATAATCGGTGTTTTATTTGGGATCTGAAGGCCTTTGCCCATAATGAAAGATTTAAAGGGTATTTTGTGATTATTTATTTAAGAAACATGAGCTGATTGATTGATTGGTCACTGATTTGAATGGAATGTCAACAATGATTTATATTCACATCGATTTAATTGTTATTTTTCGTTTTAATTTGAACTGATTGTTTTCACAAAACCATCATATCAGTTTTGTGAACACGTCTGATAGCTCACATTTTTTCCTCGTAGGCCTAGACGAAAAACAACAATTTAATGGCATCATAGGTTGGTGTATACATGTCGCTTGTCATTCGTCACAAAAGCATACTCCTCTGCAAATCCAAAAGGCAATATTCTTCACTTACCTGTAAAGTAAACAGATATTATACCGCCTTTTTTGCTTTGCATGGCAGCGTAGGACGGCTAGCGCTATAGCTGATGAATAAGGTCATTCATTAATTAAAAAAAGGAAGCTCAAACATTTGAAATGACATTTAAATTATTATGTATTGATTGGTACCATGACATTTTTAAACTCTCTGAAAAAAGGAACCGTAATTACTTATGCGTCTCTCATATCATGCATATTGTCAGTGTGATCGGTGCATGTGTCATGTTATTAATATAGTCCAGTCAATCTGCAAACAACTTAAAAAAACTGCAGCAATTTTTATTTTTTAGTCATGCCTTATCGTTCAGCCTTATTATTCATTTATTCGTTCGTTCGTTCCTTCCCTCGTTCTTTCGCTCATTAATTGATTCATTCAATCCATCCATCCATCCATCAATCCATCCATCCATCCATCCATCCATCCATCCATCCATCCATCCATCCATCCATCCATCCATACATCCATCCATACATGCAATCATTTAAAAAGATTTGGACCTCTCGAAAGCCTTTGAACCCTGAATCACACAATACTCTTAAATAAACTAAATTATTACGGTATTAAACACTGTCCATTAAAACTTCTAGAAAGCTATCTCTCAAATAGATTACAATATGTAGAACACGACAATATTAAGTCAGAATACATACCTCAGGGTTATATCTTGGGCCCACCATTTATTATTTATTTAAACGATATTTCTTTTTCAAGTAAATTATTTAAATTCATTGCATGCGCAGATGACACTACACTATTCGCTAATTTCAGCAATCTCAACAAAAATAACAAATTGAATAAAGAATTATCATAAAAAAGCACAAATTATCACTAAATTCTGCTAAATTCAAATTCATGATATTCAGAAAACCACAGAAACAAATTAAATTACCAATTGTCATAATAAATGGAATACAAATTGAATGTGTAGATAATTTTAACTTTTTAGGGGTGATCATTGACAATGATCTTACTTGGAAAAATAATTTAGACAAAGTCTCAAATAAAATAGTCAGAATAATAGGTATAATAAACAAACTAAAATTCCCTCTTCCTCAAAATATTCTCATTAATAACTACAATTCTCTAATAATACCACATATCAACTATTGCATTTTTTTATGGGGCAGCGAAAACAATCGGTTTCTAAATTACAAAAAAGAGCAGTACGAATAATACGTAAGGAATCTCGCCTGTCTCACACATATCCGATATTTAAAGAATTGAACCTCCTAATAATAAACGACATATATCGCCTTCAACTATTAAAATGTTACTTTAAATACGAGCATAATTCACTCCCTAAATACTTTGATGTATTTAATCTTAGGCTCAATTCTGAAATCCATGCTCATAATACAACAAATCAACATAAATTACGCATACCTTTTGTAAAACATATTTTTGCCAAATCTTGTGTTCGATATCACTTACCAAAAACTGTAAATAGCATGCCACGATCAATAACCTATAAAGTACACACTCATAGTTTTAACGGGTTTTCAACGTATGTCAAATTAATATTTTTAGACACATATGCTACTGATTGTTATATCACAAGCAGTATCAATTTAAATTAGTGAATTCTGCTCTGTGGGGCCCAACAGCAGGATCAGCCTATTTGTATAGCAGGCAGAGGCTGCCTTTTGGCTCTGCACGGCGGAATCAAAGTTTATTTTTCCAACTTCATTTTATATAACTACTACGTTTATAGGTTAAACTTTATAGTAAAGCTATTATATTCGCTCACTTCACATGTATAGCCCATATGTATACTACTCATGACTTCAAAATGTTATATGTTTATATAGATGACATCATGGGTGGCCTCCATGGTTGAATTTTTCCATAGTTGAATACACACTTCTTCTTCTTTCAAGACCGACTTTTCATTTTCGCTGAACATCCGCGGAAACCTAAGTTCCACTATGGGCCCCTCCCAGTAAACATGAAACATTAAGCCATTTAGTTTTTGCTACGTTACATTAACCCAGCATTGGCTTATAATGTAGCGCAACATCGGAATATTGAAATAATTAAGTCCGTCGCTTTATTACAAACGGACGGACGCACTGAAGAGTCAGGGGATAGACGGACGTATAAGCAAAAAAGAACTAACGGACGCCGCTTGAAGACATAACCACTCACTCAGTCAAATACGTTTTGGAAAATTATCCCGGTTACATTATACGGTACTGGTTACATTATACGGTCGTATGGTACCTTTTTTCCCTGGTTACATTATACGTTGACGCTGTGACCGTATTATGCAACCAGTCACCGTAAAATGTAACCGGTTACATTATACGGATCTGGTTACATTATACAGTTCTACAGCTTTCCAAGCTTGGGAAGCAAGATGAGAAAGAGTTTTTCAACACGTTATTAGAGTACTTGATGCACACACACACCCATGATGTTATAACCATAGTGGAAGCTTTCACATACTATTACATAACGCTCACTAAAAATGAGAACGTATGTTTAGGAATGCTGACTGTGATAGCCCATGCCATAGCTGAGCATATAAATACAGGGCAGTCAACTGTTTTTAGGACCTCGGCAGATATTGAGAAAAGGACAAGATCATCTGCAAATAACAAATATGCCATTAGCAAGGTTTCACAGGGATATCAGACAGACAGGCAGATATTTTATTGACAGAAAGAAAGTCATTACAGACTTATTTGTCATAGATCATAGAAATGAAAGAGATATATTTACATGTATATACAATGTACAAGATTAGTAATGTTTTAAAACCGTATGACAATATACATGGTATGACAAACATAACTAAAATCATGTGAAGTGGCATTGCCATAATAACAACTTGGTATTTAGATAATATAAATGGCTACTAATTGAAATAAAATTGCCAAGATAACATGAGGATCTATCATTTTGCTTCTCGTACCAAAACCACAGAGAAAATAGCTACATACTAATTATAGATACCAGCAAAAAACACTCTGGAAAGCGTAGAAACCTAAAATATATACAAGTGCATAATTATGCTCCAGTAACTGGAGTAAATAATAAGACAATGGTAAAACTTATATCAAATATAACATCATGCAAGTACAATAAATGTGGTAATCCGCGAAACAGGTAGCCATGTGAGTCATGTGACCTATGAGCTATAAAATTTCCGTACTTCTTATGTTGGACATGCATGTCTAAAACAAGAAATCGGAAATTTCTTCTTTATATATCGCTCAACTGGTAAAAGCGCAACACAAAAATTAAAAAAAAACTTTTGCAGCTCTAGTCTATGACATGTTTACTACCGTTTACATCATATGATCATATTAAGAATTCAAAATAAAAATACAGATTTTATTATGATTTTAGCCTGATTGTGTAGCTTTAATTTTTCAGGGTGTTGACTATTGTATGATAGTGTCACTTTTATTAAAAATACATTCAATAGTTTGCCTCGTATTTTTAAGGTCAAATAATTAAACGGAAATGCACATATGTTTTCGTGTTTTATATTCCATTCACTGAAAAAAACATATTCACTCATCAGAACTATCTTTTGATCCAACAGGCGATTTGCACGTTTCGTTGGCTAGTTTCCTATTTTTGACTTGATTGAATAAAATTATTCTGAATATACGGCAGTAACCAACTGGTAACGTTAGTTTGGGTATCTCTAACTGTCGGATGAACTGTGTCATCACCACTACTATCCATATCGCCATTCTCACGGAGTTCATCTGATGTGGAGTTCATCTCTGAACTCTCTGATTCTGATGGCTCTGACCGTAAAATATCAGTGATCATGAAAGTGGAAGAGTGTCTTGTTACCTTGTCCATTGTGGAAAGTCTTGTTACCTTGTCCATTGTGGAAATGAACATAATTCAGATAATAAGAGACGTAATAAAGCAGATCATTTGAGTGGTCTGTTATCCTTATCTGGGAATATCCTTATGTACCTGATATAGGATTTATTGCTACTTTATTGTGATGCCATAACAGGAACGGGCGACTGTTGATATTTGAATCACTTTCCACTGAGAAACCACACTGAACGCATATACAAGTTTTAATACCTGCGACTCATACAGGTGTAAAAGCGACATAAAACCGGTAGCCACAGTTGTGGCAGGAGGACAAACTAATTGCCCTCGTCTCCTGCAGACCAACTCTGGTGCCTGCCATCCCTCTTACAATTACCCCGGCGCCACCAATCAGCCGTTATGGTGTGATGGGGCTAAGGTAAAGTGATTAAACAATCATGTTACAGTTTTAACAGATGCAGACGTAACGGTGTGTTAACTAGTAACACTTGCTGTTGTTATATCACCCAATGATGGCAATTAGAATAGTATATTAATTAACGGTTTATTTATTTGCTATGTATAGTGGGCTTACATTATTATATACATTAGGTGCTTCCTTACTAAATTTTGCTCATTTAAAATTTGTCAGTCCTAAATTGACAATTCTAATGTTTTGATCACGAAGGAAAAAAATCAACCAGATGATTAACACCAGATTTGTATTACCTTTTTTTAATAATAAATATATTGCATTCTTTATTAACTATAATCTCTAGTCAAAAATATGATTATGTACTAGAGTATGCTTTGATAAAAAGAGCAGGCCTATAGGCTTAATAAAAGTATGATTTCTTTTTAATCGTTTAATTGTAAACTTTCTGGCTTTAAACGTGTCACCACTTCTGACCCATAATGAGCCATCATATTGGTTCTTACACATCAGTAAGTGTGGCTGGCGCCTAGGTGGCTTACAACAGGTCTAATTGTAATTAACACGTCATGCCTGTTATTATGACACACGCGTCCTTATTGCGGGATGTGGGGGGGGGGGGCAACCATTTAGATTGATTTTGTAGGTGATTTGACATCGTTAACATCATCTCTATCAGAAAATCAATCATTGTACATTACATTCAATTAAACAAAAATTAACATTACCTCGGTCTGACACGTAAATTGACGAATTATTTGTAATTTATATGGTCTTTTATAATATCAATATTCACATACCTCTGTACCAAAAAATAACAGTAGGCCTACTTTCCTTTGATACGAATATTATACTACTTGCAATTTGACACATGTAAATCATGTTATGATCGTGTTATCATCATACACATATTAAAAAGAAAAACATACAGCAAATGCGAATATAATTGATTATTAGTTGAGAGATAAAAAATCTATCATAAATTGTACATCCAATTTAGATAAGCTTACTCATACAGCAGTGGTCACGTATATACAACAAATCAATTATTTTCCCAGCTGTTCATCGGTAATATAGACAGATTTTATATGTGTGTACAGTTTGTTTAAT
Source organism: Flabesymbios commensalis (assembly GCA_964017125.1). Lineage (NCBI taxonomy): Eukaryota > Metazoa > Annelida > Polychaeta > Terebellida > Flabelligeridae > Flabesymbios > Flabesymbios commensalis. The sequence goes on from OZ024912.1 coordinate 18,543,014, forward strand.
GTACTGGGAATCAACGAGGTTTTACAAAAATATACTTAAACGCCAACATCCTCAAGCTATTTCCAACAGCAGATTAACTTCCATTTATACAAATTGACATAGGGCCTATACAGTTGCACACATGCATTTTTACAATTGATATTATTAAGTACAATTTTTTAAAATCTGGAGTAGAGTTGTGCCTCCACTGGTATATCCTCACATATTAACGAGAGTAAAGCATAATGTGTACGGTATGGAATATTAAAACAAACGTCTAATTGATTTACGGCGGAAAGTAAAAAACGTCTGAATAAAACGTCTGAATACCCGGGTATTGAAAATCCCATAATACACTGCCATATGGAGACATGTAATATGTTTGAAGAAGCTTGTATTTAGTCTCGTGATGACAGAAATTAAATTAAATAAAGTACATTAAATTTCTTTAAAAATCGTTATTGATTTTCTTAATACTCTGTTCTTTAATATTATTTCCAATGCTATTACCTAAATAAAGGTCTCTATTGAGTTGTAACAGTCGTAATAAGGCAGGGCGCTATGAACGATCACATACACAATGCCATCATGTGGTTAGCATTTGATGTTTTTTCTACAACAGATTAGCAATCACTTACAACAATGGCGGAATGTTTGTCTATTGTTTATCTTTATGACACCTCATTGAGCAGGTGAAAGGCGGCCTCGTCATGTTTGTGTCGCCGGATTAGGAGGAGGGGATAGTGTGAAATATGCTCCGTGTTCATCTCCCAGCGGGGAACTGTTAATTGTAACTGAAATCCAAAACAGCAGACGGCATAATGTGTGTATGAACAATGGCAGCTATGGGTGGTGGCGACGTAGTTTGATTAGTGCTGATAATCGTTTAACCATCCTTGAACGCATTGAACAAAAGTATAGTAATCAGTCAAGGGGTGTCGACCAATCAGAGACTTCTCACACTGTGACAGTCAAGCCAATCAGCGAAGGGGGTAGTCACACCCTTATTGAAGGACTAATAAATAGGCATTTTTTCAACCAGAAAATCACATCGTCTTGGATTCTTCACAAACAGACAACCAGCGCACTCTGTGATATAATACTCAATATGGCCAGCAAGTCAAGTATGTTCATGATTGAGAATCTTCTGAAGCCTGATACAGTGATATCATCACATAACAACAAGATAACATTGACTGCTGCTCCTACAGAATATAAAAGAGAACTTGTGTCACCTTCCAGGAGTGATTTATCTTCACCGTCTTTGTCAGAAACTTCTCTAACTTCATCAGGTATGTTATTTATACATGCATAACAATAATTTATAAAAGAATTAGACTTGATCCGCATGATTATTTCACTTGTTTAATAGTTATACTATACCTCTGCATCACAAGGTGGAAAATCATATTATATTTATATTGTTACATAACGTAATTTATTCAAATATACTGTAAATGTAAGCAAAATGACTTTTGTTTATAATGCATTTCAGTATTCATTTACTCATCAATTGGGAAACATAAATCATATTAAGGATTGGGACCTCTATATTCAGCACTCAACAAAATGTTAATTATTTATGTGTCATTGCAGAGGGAGATAGCCCTGGTCGTGATCAATCTGGAAAGAAGAAAAAAAGTCGCAGCACATTCAGTGCGTGGCAGATCCAGCAACTTGAGGCCAGGTACAGACTACAGCGCTACCTGGCACCAGATGAGAGAACTCACGTGGCCAGATCACTTCGTCTTTCTGATAGACAGGTAAAGTGCCTTATCATGTTATAAAGCCAAGACATAGGCTCAGCATACCTTGTAATACCTTGTAATATTGTACATTGTTTTGAGCCCATAATTTATATCGTATGTACTGGTATCAGAAGAACCATCGTGCCCGTGACGTTCAATATCTTCAACATCAAATAATTTTAATTGATATTTTACTTTTATTGAGTCAGATAGTATTCCCATAAGATGTGTTAAAATAAATTAAATATTTTTCAAATATGTTCACCTCATCACTTAATAAAGGAAAAACAATATCTAAATATAATAGTTATTTTGCTTACAGGTGAAAACGTGGTTCCAGAATCGTCGCATGAAGGAGAAGCGTCAACATCAGGACAACGATATGCCAACATTAGATTTACCACAGATTCCTCATCCAATGGCCTACATGCAGCCTCAGTTTAGATTACCTGTTGTTTCATCAGCCAATCTGCTCGGGAATGTGCCTGTAACCATGGCTTCTTCATCACTAGGTTCACTCCACCTGCCACATCTGTCCACACAACAAGCTCTACCATTACCTGGATCAATGCTCCATGGAGCACAGTATGGACTTGGCGGTGCTTCTGGATATAACCTCAATGCAACCTTACTGCCGCCAACTGGATCACTCAGACTAAACCGGATATACATATAAAGTGACGTATACAGATAATAGATTAGTTTAGAAGAAATGACGACTTCTTAATGCCAAAGCCAAATATAATATACGGATATAAAGTGATGCAATCATGAACTAGGAAATAGCCAGCAAAACAAACAAAGCACATGTTATAATAATACTGGTGAGTAATTTTAATAAAATTGTAAAGTAGCAATAGAGTGAATCAAACTAAAAACAATAGGATATCGAATGTTCACTACAGTAAAATCCTGACGTTATCTCTAGGATTAAGAGTTTACTAACAAATTATTATAATACAGTTTTATATTTTAGTTTGTAATAATAATTTTTTTTTAAATTTATTTATTTATTTAAAATTTATGTTCCAGATTTTCAAAGAGCATCACAAGTGAAGAAGGTGATATGCGAAGGGAAAACATGAGACACGAGAACTAAGCAAGGACTACCACGTCATAAGAACCTAGTTCCCAGTTGGCTATTGCTCACAGCATCTACTCTCTCATCCATACCTCCCACAACCCTCACTCAACGATTTTTGTTTTGTTTACCACAGAGCTAAAACGTGTATACATCAAAAGTGATCCACATTGAGGCAATGAACATTACATGTTATAATTTATACACTGTTCACATGTATCCATTCAATCATCACGAATTGTTTATATCTTATCTTTGTTATACTATATAGTGCTACATTAAAGCTTCATAGCAGATATGTTATATTCTCTTCTTTACTTTGCATTAGGAATAAATGGTTTAGAATGTAGAAAGATAGATACATTTTCAATCAAGGAAATTGCCTAATATTATAGTAATTCCACTTTGAAAATCAAATCACATGAGCATGACAAAATTATAATGTCTGAAAAAGGCTAAAATGTTTGTCAGAATTTCGTTTCACAAATCACGACCCATTGATTTTCTAAGTAGTCTGCTTGTTATTTGAGATATTGCGCAAAGTATCCAAAGCGTTTGTTCTAATTCCGATGTGTGCCAAGCTGAAATATCCCGCTAGGCAGGTCGATTCTGTGATCGAACCTCTAATCAGTATAGTCAGGTATACATCTAGCACCAGATATATACGTTGGAATAGCGCGTGATGATTTGGCAGTAGTGAAATACATGCTTTGTATGCATATCATCTTATTTTTTTTGTGTCAGCATATTTTTAAATTATATCTAATTACTTTGATGTACACCATTATGTGAATTAAAATACAGCTGATGTCATGATTGCAACACACATGAGCGCAATAGTTTTTGAGATTTAGACCATGGGCTAGAACCACCATAATTTTTTTGTTTTATTTAGCTTTTGATCAATACATATATTTGGCAATAAAATGATAGAATATATGTACATGTATATACAAGATGATTAATTTGCTAAAATCACACGACAATTTACATGATATCACATACAGGATTAATATTTAATGGCATTGCAGGATATTGCGATGGCAGCAAAAAAGACACTCTGAGAAGCGTAGAAATCTAAATATATATATAAATGCATAATTATGTTATTGGAGTATGTACAGTGGTGTAGTAAAACGACGTTAAGAATCATAAAGTATTTTAAAAATTAAGCATAATCTCAGGTAAAGACAATAAATGTGGAAATCCAGAAATTCCGAGTCATGTGACCATGCAAGCACAGTCTCCACGTGCCCGGATATTCCTTGATATTAGCGAGTGTTTCAGACTTAGTAACATAATAACAATAAAATTACGGATGATAATTATGTGTGTCATTTACGTAGGACATAGCACTCATACTGTAGCATTACAGTTTATATTTATTAACTAGTGAATTATTCATACTCTGCACCAATATCTCACAGCTTTGATAAGTTGCCAGATAATAAGTGGAAATCGTCCTGTGTCACCATATACATGATATATTGCAGGTGTGAGTGTTTGCTTTCTAACGCTAAGTGTAGATTTGATAAATTTTAGAGGGATTTTATCCAGCTCGTTAACATCATCGCATGTATACCATATATCACTTCCATACTCTAATATGGGCATTAGTTGACAATCAAATACCTTGAACGCAATAGTAGGCCTAGGTGACAATTTACCGATCACATGACGGGACTGTTTATGTAGAGAAAACATTGCTTTGTAGAACCGCATAATGTAACCAGACGTATAATGTAACCGATACATTATGCGTCCGGTTACATTATGCGGTCATAGGGAAAAACGTAATTTGTAAACAGCACTGACGTATAATGTAACCGCTCATTTTATTACCGTAATTTACCCAAGAGAAAATAGTCTTGATATAAAAGCCCAAGTACTCCTTTTAAAAGAGACATGTCTTCATTTAATTATTTCTGATACTGAATTTCTGGACTTTCTGGAATCAGTTTATCATAATTATGGTTTCATCACCCCAAATGCCAGTCCCATTGAAATACATGTAAACTGCTTTAATTCCACAGGCCGATGTGACTTCTTTCTGCCCTTCCAATCATGTAGTGCCGCATATATCATGATAAAACCTGGGCTATGCTTTTTTAAAAAACAAGTCCGATATGGGTTTGCTACCCAAACAAATTTTGAGCTAGCGTGTAAAAATGTCACCAGAGTTCAAATTAGGCTAAAATTCATACCTTCTTTCACAGACCAGACACACATTCTTCTAACCCACGGGTCGCCAGATTATCTCGAAACAGTTATATCCTGCATGAAGGAGACACCATGTACTTATTAAATATCGAAAAAATTATAACATATTTGCATTTTTTAATTCAAGAGACGTTGGAACAGCCACAATAAAAATATTGCCATCATTAGTAGACCCCATAACGCGGTGTAAATTTACATTTGTCGTTTTTTAATGACGTGTCTTTAATTCTATGATGTGAGACAAACCAGATATTAAAGAAGCTACAGCATAAAATGTTGTCGTTACATACTTCGGATTTCTGATTGTGTGTCATTCAAACTCAACTTTGCACTTCAGTCCCTATGTCCCATAATTGGCTGTTTGGAAAGTCGGAGATCGCGGGTTTCGTTCCTCACTCTGGCATTCAGGTTTCAAAGAAACAAGATATTTCTTCCTCGGTCACTCGTAAATATACAATATTGTGGAGAGCCTCCTTGACCGAGAGGTAGCGTGCTTGTGCTGGGAGCACAAGGGCTCGAATTTCGAATCCTGTGTCTGGAGGGCAGTGTCATATCATTCATCTCACCATCCTCAGGATCTCCTGACCCAATTGAGCCTATATGTGAACAAATGTAGCCTAAAACCCCATTCATTCATTTTTACTGTCCGTTTGGCATGTTTGATCGCTTGGCCGTCCGTCCGTTTATTTGTTCGTTCGCTCGTTCTTCCGTGCGTTGGTTCATTTGTTTTTGTTCATTCAATTAGCGTTTACCCGTTGATTTGCTAACTCATTGGCTTGTTATTTTTTCCATCATTCACCCCCTTCTGTTGGTATTCCTGATTCGCTTGTTCATTTCCTTCTGTTTGCTTGATAATTTGATGAAATATAAACTGGCATAAATAGGGCATAATCACTTTTTTAAATAAAAGTGCCTGCTGTTAAATGTTCATGTGGGACAGGAAGGGCGGCACAGATAAAGAGGATCAAGAAGGACAAGAGAGTCCATAGAACAGGTCTATCTATCTAAATAACTAAAGTTGTTTAACTGTTTAAATGCATGGTTGCATGGTTCTTTCACATTTTTCATTCATTTGAAACTGGCATTAATAACGCAAATTTCAGCTTCAGATGAATGACAAATAATGTTAGGCCTAATACGTCATAATCGGTGTTTTATTTGGGATCTGAAGGCCTTTGCCCATATTGAAAGATTTAAAGGGTATTTTGTGATTATTTCTTTAAGAAACATGAGCTGATTGATTGATTGGTCACTGATTTGAATGGAATGTCAACAATGATTTATATTCACATCGATTTAAATGTTATTTTTCGTTTTAATTTGAACTGATTGTTTTCACAAAACCATCATATCAGTTTTGTGAACACGTCTGATAGCTCGCATTTTTTCCTCGTAGGCCTAGATAAAAAACAACAATTTAATGGCATCATAGGTTGGTGTATACATGTCGATTGTCATTCGTCACAAAAGCATACTCCTCTGCAAATCCAAAAGGCAATATTCTTCACTTACCTGTAAAGTAAGCAGATATAATACCGCCTTCTTTGCTTTGCATGGCAACGTAGGACGACTAGCGCTATAGCTGATGAATAAGGTCATTCATTAATTAAAAAAAGGAAGTTCAAACATTTGAAATGACATTTAAATTATTAAGTATTGATTGGTACCATGACATTTTTAAACTCTCTGAAAAAAGGAACCGTAATTAGTTATGCGTTACTCATATCATGCATATTGTCAGTGTGATCGGATCAGTGTCATGTTATTAATATAGTCCAGTCAATCTGCAACCAACTTAAAAAAACTGCAATATTTTTTATTTTTTTAGTCATGCCTTATAGTTCAGCCATATTATTCATTTATTCGTTCGTTCGCTCGTTCCTTCGTTCTTTCGCTCATTAATTGATTCATTCAATCAATCCATCAATCCATCCATACATGCAATCATTTCAAAAATTACCCACCGATTTCAATTTTACCATCCATCTCTAAAATTTTCTAAAAAATTATTTGTAACCAAATTTATGAATATTTTAACCTAAATAATTTGTTCCATAGCGGTCAATACGGTTTTAGAAAGCACCACTCGACCGAATTGGCTGCTATGGAATTAATTGACAGAACAACACAAGATATGGATAGAGAAGAAACTCCTTTTGGTATATTCTTGAACTCTCTAAAGCCTTTGAACCCTGAATAACACAATACTCTTAAATAAACTAAATCATTACGGTATTAAACACTGTCCATTAAAACTTCTAGAAAGCTATCTCTTAAATAGATTACAATATGTAGAACACGACACTATTAAGTCAGAATACATACCTCAGGGTTATATCTTGGGCCCACCATTTATTATTTATTTAAACGATATTTCTTTTTCAAGTAAATTATTTAAATTCATTGTATGCGCAGATGACACTACACTATTCGCTAATTTCAGCAATCTCAACAAAAATAACAAATTGAATAAAGAATTATCATAAATAAGCACAAATTATCACTAAATTCTGCTAAATTGAAATTCATGATATTCAGAAAACCACAGAAACAAATTAAATTACCAATTGTCAAAATAAATGGAATACAAATTGAATGTGTTGATAATTTTAACTTTTGAGGGGTGATCATTGACAAGAATCTTACTTGGACAAAGTCTCAAATAAAATGGTCAGAATAATAGGTATAATGAACAAACTAAAATTTCCTCTTCCTCAAAATATTCTCATTAATAACTACAATTCTCTAATAATACCACATATCAACTATTGCATTTTTTTATGGGGCAGCGAAAACAATCGGTTTCTAAATTACAAAGAAAGAGCAGTACGAATAATACGTAAGGAATCTCGCCTGTCTCACACAGATCCGATATTTAAAGAATTGAACCTCCTAATAATAAACGACATATATCGCCTTCAACTATTAAAATGCTACTTTAAATACGAGCATAATTCACTCCCGAAATACTTTGATGTATTTAATCTTAGGCTCAATTCTGAAATCCAGCTCATAATACAACAAATCAACATAAATTACGCATACCTTTTGTAAAACATAATTTTGCCAAAGCTTGTGTTCGATATCAATTACCAAAAACTGTAAATAGCATGCCACGATCAATAACCTATAAAGTACACACTCATAGTTTTAACGGGTTTTCAACGTATGTCAAATTAATATTTTTAGACACATATGCTACTGATTGTAATATCACAAACTGTTATGTATGCAGTATCAATTTGAATTAGTGAATTCTGCTCTGTGGGGCCCAACAGCAGGATCAGCTTATTTGTATAGCAGGCAGAGGCTGCCTTTTGGCTTTGCACGGCGGAATCAAAGTTTATTTTTCCAACTCTATTTTATATAACTACTACGTTTATAGCTTAAGCTTTATAGTAAAGCTATTATATTCGCTCACTTCACATGTATAGCCCATATGTATACTACTCATGACTTCAAAATGTTATGTGTTTATATAGATGACATCATGGGTGGCCTCTATGGTAGCGACCGTGTGGTCTTAATGGAGGTCTCCCAAACCACCCTGTGATTTGTTTCACTCATCTTTCATTTATTTATTTTCATGGTTGAATACACACTTCTTCTTCTTTCAAGACCGACTTTTTATTTTAGCTGAACATCCGCGGAAACCTAAGTTCCCCTCCCAGTAAACATGAAACATTAAGCCATTTAGTTGTTGCTACGTTACATTAACCCAGCATTGGCTTATAATGTAACGCAACATCGGAATATTGAAATAATTAAGTCCGTCGCTTTATTACAAACGGACGGACGCACTGAAGAGTCAGGGGATAGACGGACGTATAAGCAAAAAAAAACTAGCGGACGCCGCTTGAAGACATAACCACTCACTCAGTCAAATACGTTTTGGGAAAATTATCCCGGTTACATTATACGGTACTGGTTACATTATACGGTCGTATGGTACCTTTTTTCCCTGGTTACAATATACGTTGACGCTGTGACCGTATAATGTAACCAGTCACCGTAAAATGTAACCGGTCACATTATACGGATCTGGTTACATTATACAGTTCTACAGCTTTCCAAGCTTGGGAAGCAAGATGAGAAAGAGTTTTTCAACACGTTATTAGAGTACTTGATGCACACACACACCCATGATGTTATAACCATAGTGGAAGCTTTCACATACTATTACATAACGCTCACTAAAAATGAGAACGTCTGTTTAGGAATGCTGACTGTGATAGCCCATGTCATAGCTGAGCATATAAATACAGGGCAGTCAACTGTTTTTCAGACCTCAGCAGATTCTGAGAAAAGGACAAGATTATCTGCAAATAACAATTATGCCATTAGCAATTTTTCACAGGGATATCAGACAGACAGGCAGATATTTTATTGACAGAAAAAAAGTCATTACAGACTTATTTGTCATAGATCATAGAAATGAAAGAGATATATGTACATGTATATACAATGTACAAGATTAGTAATGTTTTAAAACCGTATGACAATATACATGGTATGACAAACATAACTAAAATCATGTGAAGTGGCATTGCCATAATAACAACTTGGTATTTAGAAAATATAAATGGCTACTACTTAAAATAAAATTGCCAAGATAACAAGGATCTATCATTTTGCTTCTCGTACCAAAACCACATAGAAAATAGTTACATACTAATTATATATACCAGCAAAAAACACCCTGGAAAGCGTAGAAACCTAAAATATATACAAGTGCATAATTATGCTCCAGTAACTGGAGTAAATAATAAGACAATGGTAAAACTTATATCAAATATAACATCATGCAAGTACAATAAATGTGGTAATCCGCGAAACAGGTAGCCATGTGAGCCATGTGACCTATGAGCTATAAAATTCTCGTACTTCTTATGTTGGACATGCATGTCTAAAACAAGAAATCGGAAAATTCTTCTTTATATATCGCTTAACTGGTAAAAGCGCAACACAAAAATAAAAAAAAACTTTCGCAGCTCCAGTCTATGACATGTTTACTACCGTTTACATCATATGATCATATTAAGAATTCAAAATAAAAATACAGATTTTTTCACTGTGTACAGTGCGCCCACAGTGGCAGCCAATTTTCGACAGCGCTCTGCAATTTATCAGCTATTTTAGTTATTTATATGTTTGGTTTTAATCATTTTGAAACTGGCGTATGTGTAAATAACCTGGGGATGTCGATAACCATCCAGACAGTTTTTAGTCTCATTCTGTGGTCAGAAATCTGCATTTTTATCATCACACGCAGTGGACATTTTGGTCATTGTGAACTGTATGCTGACCATTCAACCGTGACATCTAATGATGTATGCTTGCACACCGACTATACAATCATGACTGGCGGTATGCAATGGCAACTGTATAAAGTGGCCACTGGAAATGCTCTACCGTCCTACACTCGTGGGTGCAGGGCAGGTCGCCGACCCCCAAGGCAAATTCCAACCCTAGTCACGCTGGGAGATCGGCGAGAAACACGGCGTTCACAGGCACTGGGGCCCAACACAGACAACTCAGTGCAACTGTCAATTAGCACAAACCCACAGATCGGTCACTGGCGTCCTTCTTTCAAGGGCGGGGGCCCTGGGGTAGTGGTTAGCACCGCTGCCTTTCACGCCAGAGTCCGGGGTTCGGTTCCCGGTCTCGGCGGTTTGAAAGAAACACAATTGTTTCTTCCCCATCCACGTGTGAAAGTTAGTATTGTGGGGAGCCTCCGTGACCGAGAGGTAGCGTGCTCGGCCTCAGACCGCCAGGGCTCGAATTTCGAATCCTGTGTCTGGAGGACAGTGTCATCTCAATCATCTCACCATCCTCAGGAGGTTCTCCTGGCCCAGTTTAGCCTATATGTGCACAAAGGTGGCCTAAAGCCCGATTTATTTCATTTCCTTCTTTCAAAGTCCATTCTGGGAACAGACGATGTAAATCCAGTACCGGACTCTTAGGTGGTCTGGCTGCAAAAAATTTGGACCGTCTTCAGCGGCTCCAGAACCGTGCAGCAAGGCTCGTAACACGCTCGAAGGCTGCAATGCATATAACACCTATCCGCAAAGACTTACACTGGCTGCCCATTCAAGAGAGAATAAATTATAAGATCATTGTGACAGTATACAAATGTATCCATAGACTAGCTCCAAACTATCTATCATCTATCCTGACTACCAGAACACGAGACAATCAACTTCGTCAAAAACAGGTGTGCCATGAACTTAACACTTATTCCTGTGCCAAAGTTGTTGGTAAACAGGCGTTTGGTACACGTGCCCCAGAACTTTGGAACAAATTGCCACTGAACATCAGGACAATTCCCACACTGCAATCTTTTACACAGGCATTGAAAACACACCTATTCCAATCTGCATATAGATTACTCTGATTGTCCCAAGTTTTTAGCCTTGTTTTTAATAAGATACTGAAACTTTTAGCACACATGACTTTTTATCCTGTAAGCGCTGTGATCGGCTATGCAGCTGGATACAAGCGTCTAAAGAAATACAATAATAATAATAATTATGATTTCAGCCTGATTGTGTAGCTTTAATTTTCCAGGGTGTTGACTATTGTATGATAGTGTCACTTTTATTAAAAATACATTCAATAGTTTGCCTCGTATTTTAAGGTCAAATAATTAAACGAAAATGCACATATGTTTTCGTGTTTTATATTACATTCACTGAAAAAACATATTCACTCATCAGAACTATCTTTTGATCCAACAGGCGATTTGCACGTTTCGTTGGCTAGTTTCCTATTTTTGACTTGATTGAATAAAATTATTCTGAATATACGGCAGTAACGTTAGTTTGGGTATCTCTAACTGTCGGATGAACTGTGTCATCACCACTACTATCCATATCGCCATTCTCACGGAGTTCATCTGATGTGGAGTTCATCTCTGAACTCTCTGATTCTGATGGCTCTGACCGTAAAATATCAGTGATCATGAAAGTGGAAGAGTGTCTTGTTACCTTGTCCATTGTGGAAAGTCTTGTTACCTTGTCCATTGTGGAAATGAATATAATTCAGATAATAAGAGACGTAATAAAGCAGATCATTTGAGTGTTCTGTTATCCTTATCTGGGAATATCTTAATGTACCTGATATAGGATTTATTACTACTTTATTGTGATGCCATAACAGGAACGGGCGACTGTTGATATTTGAATCACTTTCAACTGAGAAACCACACTGGCTGAGTGAACCCTAGCACCCGAAGGGTGCTGAGAGTGGGATTAAGGCATTCGAAGCTTGTATGAAAGCTTTCTCTTAGCCTATCCAAATATTTCATTAGTATATAATACTCATTTAGAAAATGTCTGGTTGGGAAGGGAGGCAAGGAACCTGGAAACAGAAGCATTTTTAGAATTTAATTAATTTTGATGCGCCCTCGGCGAACAGAGGGTCGCGGTGGTCTAAATGAGGTGTTGAATCAGCCGGTAGCTACCCTATATCTCGTGTCTTAACTCTTGAAATCTGGATGGAAAAGTTTTAGTTTTGACAGATCCTTTAAATGAACATTTGAGACATTTCTTTTATTAAACTTATGCCTCTCGTGTACACTTAAGTTCACTTAGTATGTTTGACATACTTAAAATTGCGTTCTGAATTTTGGATCAATTGTGATCAATTTACCTCGTGTTGTTTGCCTGACTGTCTGTGTGCCATCGCCATACTCCCGCATACCCTGAGAAAGAACGTCAGAGTTATGTAATTTCATTGAATTTGGTTGGAATGGTCTAAAAGGTGTCTAAAGTTTGAGAAACCACACTGAACGCATATACAAGTTTTAATACCTGCGACTCATACAGGTGTAAACGCGACATAAAACTGGTAACCACAGTTGTGGACAAACTAATTGCCCTTGTCTCCTGCAGACCAACTCTGGCGCCTGCCGTCCCTCTTAAAATTACCCTGGCGCCACCTACCAGCCGTTATATCTGTGGTGGGACTAAGGTAAAGTGATCAAACAATCATGTTACAGTTTTAACAGATACAGACGTAACGGTGTGTTAAAGATTTTATATCACTCAATGATGGCAATTAGAATAGTATATTAATCAACGGTTTATTTATTTGCTATGTGTAGTTGGCTTACCTTATTATATACATTAGGTGCTTCCTTACTCATTTTTGCTCATTTAAAATTTGCAAGACCTAAATTGACAAAGCTAATGTTTTGATCACGAAGAGAACAAATCGACCAGATGATCAACACCAGATTTGTAATACTTTGTTTAAATAATAAATATATGGCATTCTTTGATAATGACAATATCTAGTGAAAAACATGATTATGTACTAGAGTAGGCCCTATGCTGTGATAAAAAGAGCAGGTCTAGGCTTAATGAAATTGTGATTTCTTATTAATAGTTCAATTGTCAACTTTCGGGCCTTAAGCGTGTCACCACTTTTGGTCCATAATGAGCCATCATATTGGTTTTTGCACATCAGTAACATCAGTAAGTGTGGCTGGCGACGAGGTGGCTTACCACAGGTCTAATTGTAATTAACACGTCTTGCCTGTTATTATGACACACGCGTCCTTATTGAGGGAGGTGTGAGGGGGTAGGGGGAGACCGTGTAGATTGATTTTGTAGGTGATTTGACATCTTTAACATTATTTCTATCAGAAAATCAATCATTGTTCATTACATTCAACTTAACAAAACATAACATTATCTCAGTCTGACACGTAAATTCACGAATTAATTTTTTAATATCAATATTTACATACCTCTGTACTTAAAAATAACAGTAATTTTCTTTGATACGAATATTAGACTACTTTTTGCAATTTTACACATGTAAATCGTGTTATGATCGTGTTATCATCACACACATATTAAAAAAAATAGAGAAAATGCGAATATAATTGATTATTAGTTGAGACATAAAAAATCTATCATGAATTGTACATTTGATCTAGTTAGCTTACTCATACAGCACTGGTCACGTATATATGGTAACATCAACATATTTTATATTTGTGTACAGTTTGTTAAATGTACTAGAAATCAACAAGTTTTTACAAAAAATATACTTAAACGCCAACATATTCAAGCTATTTCCAACAGCAGGTTGACCTCCATTTATACAAATTGACATAGGGCCTACACTGTTGCACACATGCATTTTTACAATTGATATTATTAAGTACATTTTTTTAAAATCTGGAGTGGAGTTGTGCCTCCACTTGTATATCCTCACATAATAACGGGAGTAAAGCACAATGTGTACGGTATGGAATATTAAACCAAACGTCTAATTGATTTACGCCAGAAAGTAAAAAACGTCCGAATAAAACGTCTGGATACCCGGGTATTGAAAATCCCATAATACACTGCCATATAGAGACATGTAATATGTTTGAAGAAGCTTGTATTTAGTCTCGTGATGACAGAAATTAAATTAAAGAAAGTACATTCAATTTCTTTAAAAATCGTTATTGATTTTCTTAATACTCTGTTCTTTAATATTATTTCCAATGCTATTACCTAAATGGAGGTCTCTATTGAGTTGTAACAGTCGTAATAAGGCAGGGCGCTATGAACGCTGACATACACAATGCCATCATGTGGTTAGCATTTGATGTTTTTTCTACAACAGATGAGCAATCACTTACAACAATAGTAGAATGTTTGTCTATTGTTTATCTTTATGACACCTCATTGAGCAGGTGAAAGGCGGCCTCGTCATGTTTGTGTCGCCGGATTAGGAGGAGGGGATGGTGTGAAATATGCTCCGTGTTCATCTCCATCGGGGAACTGTTAATTGTAACTGAAATCCAAAACAGCAGACGGCATAATGTGTGTATAAACAATGGCGGCTGTGGGTGATGGCAACGCAGTTTGGTTAGTGCTGATAATCGCTTAACCATCCTTGAACGCATTGAACATAAGCATAATAATCAGTTAAGGGGTGTTGACCAATCAGAGACTTCTCTCGCTGGGAAAGTCAAGCCAATCAAAGGAGGGGGTAATCACACCCTTATTAAAGGGCTAATAAATAGGCATTTTTTTCAACCAGAAAATCACATCGTCTTGGATTCTTCACAAACAGACAACCAGCACACTCTGTGATATGATACTCAGTATGGCTAGCAAGTCAAGTATGTTCATGATTGAGAATCTTCTGAAGCCTGATACAGATATATCTTCACAGAACAACAAGATAAAATTGACTGCTTCTCCTACAGAATGTAAAAGAGAACTACTGTCACCTTCCAGGAGTGAATTATCTTCACCGTCTTTGTCAGAAACTTCTGTAACTTCATCAGGTATGTTATTTATACATGCATAACATTAATTTAAAAAAGAATTAGACTTGATCCGCATGATTATTTCACTTGTTTAATAGTTATACTATATCTCTGCATCACCAGGTGGAAAATCATATTATATTTATATTGTTACATAACGTAATGTATTTGAATATACTGTAAATGTAAGCAAAATGACTTTTGTTTATAATGCATTTCAGTATTCATTTACTCATCAATTGGGAAACATAAATCATATTAAGGATTGGGACCTCTATATTCAGCACTCAACAAAATGTTAATTATTTATGTGTCATTGCAGAGGGAGATAGCCCTGGTCGTGATCAATCTGAAGAAAGTCGAAGCACATTCAGTGCGTGGCAGATCCAGCAACTTGAGGCCAGGTACAGACTACAGCGCTACCTGGCGCCAGATGAGAGAACTCACGTGGCCAGATCACTTCGTCTTTCTGATAGACAGGTAAAGTACCTTATCATGTTATAAAGCCAAGACATAGGCTTAGCATACCTTGTAATATCTTGTAATATTGTACATTGTTTCGAGCCCATAACTAATATCGTATGTACTGGTATCAGAAGAACCATCGTGCCCGTGACGTTCAATATCTTCAACATCAAATAATTTTAATTGACATTTTACTTTTATTGACTCAGATAGTATTTCCATAAGATGTGTTAAAATAAATTAAATATTTTTCAAATATGTTCACCTCATCACTTAATAAAGGAAAAACAATATCTAAATATAATAGTTATTTTGCTTACAGGTGAAAACGTGGTTCCAGAATCGTCGCATGAAGGAGAAGCGTCAACATCAGGACAACGATATGCCAACATTAGATTTACCACAGATTCCTCAGCCAATGGCCTCCATGCAGCCTCAGTTTAGATCACCTGTTGTTTCGTCAGCCAATCTGCTCGGGAATGTGCCTGTAACCATTGCTTCTTCATCACTAGGTTCACTCCACCTGCCACATTTGTCCACACAACAAGCTCTACCATTACCTGGATCCATGCTCCATGGAGCACAGTATGGACTTGGCGGTGCTTCTGGATATAACCTCAATGCAACCTTACTGCCGCCAACTGGATCACTCAGACTAAACCGGATATACATATAAAGTGACGTATACAGATAATAGATTAGTTTAGAAGAAATGACGACTTCTTAATGCCAAAGCCAAATACGGATATAAAGTGATGCAATCATGAACTAGGAAATAGCCAGCAAAACAAACAAAGCACATGTTATTATAATACTGGTGAGTAATTTTAATAAAATTGTAAAGTAGCAATAGAGTGAATCAAACTAAAAACAATAGGATATCGAATGTTCACTACAGTAAAATCCTGACGTTATCTCTACGATTAAGAGTTTACTAACAAATTATTATAATACAGTTTAATATTTTAGTTTGTAATAAAAAAAAATTTTTTAATTAATTTATTTATTGAAAATTTATGTTTCAGATTTTCAAAGAGCATCACAAGTCACGTATATATGGTAACATCAACAGATTTTATATTTGTGTACAGTTTGTTAAATGTAATAGAAATCAACAAGTTTTTACAAAAAATATACTTAAACGCCAACATATTCAAGCTTTTTCCAACAGCAGGTTGACCTCCATTTATACAAATTGACATAGGGCCTACACTGTTGCGCACATGCATTTTTACAATTGATATTATTAAGTACAATTTTTTAAAATCTGGAGTGGAGTTGTGCCTCTACTGGTATATCCTCACATATTAACGGGAGTAAAGCACAATGTGTACGGTATGGAATATTGAACCAAACTGGTTTACGCCAGAAAGTAAAAAACGTCTGAATAAAACGTCTGAATACCCGGGTATTGAAAATCCCATAATACACTGCCATATAGAGACATGTAATATGTTTGAAGAAGCTTGTATTTAGTCTCGTGATGACAGAAATTAAATTAAAGAAAGTACATTTAATTTCTTCAAAAATCGTTATTGATTTTCTTAATACTCTGTTCTTTAATATTATTACCTAAATGGAGGTCTCTATTGAGTTGTAACAGTCGTAATAAGGCAGGGCGCTATGAACGCTCACATACACAATGCCATCATGTGGTTAGCATTTGATGTAATTTCTACAACAGATTAGCAATCACTTACAACAATGGCGGAATGTTTGTCTATTGTTTATCTTTATGACACCTCATTGAGCAGGTGAAAGGCGGCCTCGTCATGTTTGTGTCGCCGGATTAGGAGGAGGGGATGGTGTGAAATATGCTCCTTGTTCATCTCCATCGGGGAACTGTTAATTGTAACTGAAATCCAAAACAGCAGACGGCATAATGTGTGTATAAACAATGGCGGCTGAGGGTGATGGCAACGCAGTTTGGTTACTGCTGATAATCGCTTAACCATCCTTGAACGCATTGAACATAAGCATAATAATCAGTCAAGGGGTGTTGACCAATCAGAGACTTCTCTCGCTGGGAAAGTCAAGCCAATCAAAGGAGGGGGTAATCACATCCTTATTAAAGGGCTAATAAATAGACATTTTTTTCACATTTCATCACATCAACGCAGTCTGCCTGCAGTCGCCGAGGTGTCAACAGCTCAAGACGCTAGCTTTAGCTCTCACTCACTAACTCTTGTTAGTCAGACATAAGCTAAGCTTATAATAGACACGCACAGTGAATATTATAAGCTGAAATCAGAGACACCGACGCACTACGGGAAGACTTGTGAGTATCGCACAATTATAACTTGGACAAGGGACAAGGCAACTAGCAAAACCTATTGACGGTATGAATAGCCCTGCTATTTTAGGCTCTAGTCGCTCTTCTAAGAGCGCCACGGACTTGTCTGTGGAAGCGCAACAGTCACAACTCATAGGTGCGCTGGAATCAGCTATGGACAAGGTCCAGGCTGAGAACCTACTAAGGTTGGTGGCCGATATGGTCGAGTCCCAGGGCGGGGACCCGGTCAAAATCGTGTCGCCTGTAAAGCAGAGCTCGGGGCAAGCTCAGGAGGTACCTGGACCTCGTAAAACACCAGGGGGTCAGAAAAATAAGGGTGAGGGGCGCACCCAGACAAGCACTGAGGTACCTGGACCTCAGAATAAAGAAACAGGGGGTAAAAAGTCGGGTATTGGGCACACCCGCAAGGCAGATGGCAAAGGCCAACAGCAGGCCAATGTCGGCCCCGCCGTTACAAAAAAACGGACGGGGAAGAAACAAGAGGGATCTGCACCTCTTAAAAAAGCAGGGGGCGACAGCAAATCGGGCAAAGGGGGTGTAGGGGCCACCCCCTCGGCGAAAGCGAAAGCAAAAAACTCTAACAAAAAGAGTAAGGCCAGCAGTGCAAGCGCTGGCACTGAGATAAAGGATAGTGGTCCGAACCAGGCCACAATTGCAGCAAAGTCTCGCCAACCTGGCAGTGGCATGGTCACGCCAGACAAGAGCTATGCTCAGGCGATTCGAACGGTACCAGGTACCAACGGTACCGCAGGGCTATTACCAACCAGCCCTGCAAAAGTGCTCATAGGCGACGACAGCGCCAGGGCAAAGGGCAAGAACGCAGCCCTTAAGCTAATCGCTAATCAAACGACTAAGGCAATAGCCCAGGCTACAGCCAATAGCCAGGCGAGAAGTGGTAGCCCACAAACCACTAATGTGACTGGCAGGCAGCAGTCACTGGGGGCGTGCCAGGAGAGCACAATGCTTAACAAAACCCCAAAAAAGAGAGTCCTGGTCAGAAGCCCATCTGACCCGGAGAGGGCACTCTTAATTAAAAAAGTAAAAACGGCTGTATTAGCCACAAGTGGCTTCTACAGCGAATCTGACGAGCCCAGGTCAGATTCCAGTATACGCACTGTTGAACCAACACGCTACTATGTAGATAGTGACAACAGTGATTACATGGGCACCTATAAGCCATGTAGCGACGCCCAATATATGGTGTTAGCCGCTGATTCACATATCAGCGGCGCTGACACAATAACAACACGTGAATCGGATTCACATGTCACCAACGCTCACGCTCAGTTAGACGCTATAGGCGACAAGCCTACCTGTGGGGAAACCACAGCCATGCCGCCAACGTGTGAAACTGACACGGCAGCTCACACTGACATGGAGGTGACTGGTGAGGCAAACACCAGCGCCCTCAATGAGGGCACCTGGGTATCCCCCAGGTCAAAAAAGAAAGCCAAACAGCCCAAACCAGGGCCGGTGGTCGCACAAGGGCTAAGCTCAGTGTATTTAAATGACACTGACAAGCTCAAAAAACGGCTGAAGGACGGGCACAGCATTGTTATCAAAGGCCGCAGCAGCACGGCCGGGAAGCTACCACTTCTCTTTCCCGCTGATGAGCAGAGCCGCAGCCGCCTGCTAAAACTGAAGCTGGGCAATGCCACTTTCCGAGAGGCACGGAAAAGACCCACTTCAGATTTTGTGATGGTCATAAACAAGATATCCCCCGAGATATCAGACACAGACATAGCCAAAGAGCTAAAAAACAAATCAGTACAGGTGAAAAGACTGATTTCAGCCAGGCATAACAACATGCCCTCACATAACGTGAAGCTCACCTGTGAGAATAAGGCTACGCTCGAGGCTATAGGTCAGACGGTCACCATCAAAGGGGAGGACTACAAGGTAGTTCCCTATGTGAACAAGACCACCAAGGTCAAACAATGTTACAGGTGCCTCGAATTCGGCCATACCTCAGGCCAATATGAAAATGACCTGAGGTGCAGAAAATGTGGTGGCAGCCACGTTAAAAAGGACTGCCAATCAGACAAGCCGGCATGCGTCAACTGCCACGGGGACCACCCATCTTCATACAGAGGGTGCCCCGAAAAGACGAAAAGGCTGCCTAAAACTCAAACACAGCCAAAAAAGACCAGCTCCATGCCCAGGGAGCCGCTTAGACTAGCTATAGCCATAGCTAAAGCGATAGCGTTAGTGCTCAATAGAGACATGCATGAACGCACAGAATCCAACATCTCTGAAGATGTAGCTGAATCCTTCAGCAAAGCGTTCAATGTGAAAATCAGTAGCGAAACCCTGATGGAAAAGGCCTTTGCCTAAATTGGTAAACCACCACTCCCTCTGGACAACCAATCCATTAGGATCAATCTGATTCACATTCAGTCTATTGATCACACATATTAACGTGAATGGTCTAAGAGCCAGGAAAACTGAGCTCATTGAACATCTGAAAGAGCACAAACCAGATTTTGTCACTCTCAATGAGACCAAAGTCTTGCCAAAGCATAAAGTGTCAATACCAGGCTATGAGTCTGTGAGGAAAGACAGAAGCGCCGCAGGTGGAGGCGTGGCAATACTAATCAAAAAGGAAATTGCCTATAGCATTGTGTATACTGATGATATCAATGCAGAAACAGTGGCTATAACATTCAAACAAAGGGACAAGGAAATAGCACTTGCAACTGTCTATAATCCTCCAGGCAAAATAGTCGAGTTAGAGACACTGAAACACCTGACTGATAAATACGAACATTGCATTATCACAGGCGATTTCAACTCAAAACATGCTTATTTTGGCAACGACAAGAGTGACAGCGCTGGTGACGCTCTTTTTAACATTACTGAGGAGCTGGACCTCACAATACTCAATGATGAGTCTGTGACATTCTGTCGGAACTATGCTGGCAACAGTGTGGAAAGCATCCTTGATCTTGCCCTTGCTTCCAGGAAGATGGGCCCTAAAGTCGCTGAATGCACAGTCAAAGGCGATGTAGGGAGTGACCATCTTCCAGTGCATATTAGATTGAATTCTCATGAGGTGGAGAAAGCTCTAACAAAAGCAGTTCACAGGCTTGACAAGGCAAATTAGCAGAAATTCCGCAAGGAACTAAAGTCAATTGAGATGGGTGACCTCACCACACCCGAGGAAATAGAAAAAGCTGTTGAACTGCTTGAAACCTCTATGATTTGTGCCCTAGACAAAAGTTGTCAATCTGTGAAACAAAAAACACAGGATTTCTTTATCTCTGAAAAAACGTCTAAGCTGATCAGAGAAAAAAGAAAAGCTAGAAGGCTAGCTATGAGATTCAGTGACGAGCCCGAGTACATGACTATGTACAAGAGCCTGACCAACGAGGTCAAGGAATCTATCAAAACGGACAAGGAAAGGGCTTGGCAAGAACAGATTGATAAACTTGACGGAGCCAGGGATGGAACCGAGTTCTGGAACTCGTTCTTCCGGCTAACAGGGGCAAAATCTAGAGGAACGAGAAAAACTCCCCCTCATGAGAAGTGATGGTACTCACACTGAAAATGACAAAGAGAGAGCTGACACGTTCGCAGCCTCGCTTGAAAAAGTACACAATGTCCACCAGGGGACCATCTTTGACGATGAGTTCAAAGTGGAGGTAGAAAGCACTATTAAAGAGCACGAAATGCTCTTCAAGCCACTAGTAAGCCACGTCCCCGAAGAGGACGATGATCACGAGACACTAACCCCAATAACAACAGGGGAAATCAAGGCTTATCTGAAAAAGTGCAAATCTAGCTCTGCCCCTGGTCTGGACGGTATCAGATACGGTGTACTTAAGCAAGCAAATGACAAGGTTTATGAGGCCCTGGCCCAAATCTGTAATGCTTGTATGGCTACAGGATACTATCCTAAGCTATGGAAAAAGGCTGAAGGTATCATGATACCTAAGCCAGGCAAAGACGGAAAAATGCCGGGGAACTATAGACCTATCAGCCTGCTGAGCTGTATGGGCAAACTCTTTGAAAAAACGCTAGCTGGTAGAATAAGGAACTTTCTTGAGAAAGAAAAGTTCTTTAACAAGTGGCAGAATGGCTTCAGGAGCAAGCGCATCGCCATGGAACATGTGTTCAGACTGGTAGAGGAAACTCAACTGGGATTCACTAAGAAATGGAAAGGTGGAGCAATCTTTATCGATGTTGAGAAAGCATTTGACTCGGTGTGGCATGACGGACTAAGATACAAGCTGATGAACGGCAGCTTACCTAGGAAGATGGTCAGGTTGATATCATCTTTCCTAAGTGACAGAACGATCAAAGTCAATTGCTGTAACAACTGCTCAGAGGAGGTGACCCTCAATGCGGGCACACCTCAGGGCTCGGTCCTAAGCCCTCTCCTTTTCATTATCTATGTGAATGATATCCCAGACATGAGTTTACTCAATGTCAAGCTTTCCCAGTTCGCAGATGACATGGGAATCTGGGCACATGCAACCAATGCCAAATGGGTGAAGGCAAAGCTATCAAAAGCTTTAAAACTTATTGAAGCATGGTGTTCCAAATGGCGGATAAAACTAAACGCAGGAAAAACTCAGCTGATTGTGTTTAGTGTCGGTCCAAAACCAGAACTTATAGATCTGGAACTGTTTGGTGAGCCTATTATTCAAACTCAAACAGCCAAACTGCTTGGAATCCTATTTGATCGAAGGCTTAGCTTCAAAGACCATATGAAAGACCTAATGACAAAGGTCTACAGGCGACTGAACCTGTTGAAGTTGCTCAAAGGGACAAACTGGGGCGCCAGACCATATACCATCTTAAAAGCCTACAAGTGCTTTATACGCCCTGTCCTTGAATATGGTTCACTGATAACTGGAGCTTTAAGGGAATCACAAGTGAAGGAAATGCAGATCTTTCAAAACAAGTGCCTGAGACTAGCACTTGGTGTAACCTACCTGGACAGAATGAGAACAATAGATCTGCATGACCTCACTAACGTCCCTATGATCAAAACTAGGATGACAGCACTGGCGGTTAAAACATTTAGATCACTTGAAAACACACAGTGTTTCAAGGATCTGGTGTTGAATCATGAGATCGTTCAAAAACGATCAGGCTCTAATACAATTCTGGATCAATTGCTGGCTGAAATCCAGGCTGACGCTTAAACACGGTTGACGGTTGACGGTTGACGATTGACGGATAACGGTTGAGCTCCTGTTCCCACATAGAACAGGGGCTCTGGGGGCGCCGTTCTGTGTGACATACCAAAAGCGGGGAGTTCCCTATCACTCCACTGCATGAGACAAGAACACGGTTGACGGTTGACGGTTGACGGATATCGGTTGAACTCCTGAACTCCTGTTCCCACAGAGAGCAGGGGCTCTGAAAGGAGCCGTTTTGTGAGACACATAAGGCAGTGGGCTTTCAATCATAGCACTGAAGGAGACGGATTCTGGTCTTAAGCAATGAGCTCTCTATCATTACATTGCTAGCTTGGGTGATGGCACGGCGGACACGGATGGTTGGCTAACGATGACGGTTCATGATGGTGGATTCAAACACACTGCTCAGAAAGCAGAGCACATTTCAAGGGGTCAGTCCTTGCCCTTACTCTGGTGGCTGGTCGCCTCTTCCCTGGTTCCTTGTCTCCTGGACTTCTTCTTGCCATTGCTTGTACAATCACCTACCTCACCAGGTGAAAAGAGAGAGGCACTATAAGGTTTATACCAGAACTAGTGCATAATCTCGCGTCAGCCCTCGCGCTGCGCGCTCCTCTAGCTAAATAAAAGTTGCCACAAGTGTGTCTTTATATAGGGTGATTGGCTATCATGTGACCCTCTCACCCCATATAAGGACATAATTATTCATACAATATAAGGGGTATGTTGGTACCAGGTTTTTCACCTAAGATGTTCTTTCAGAATCTGAAACATAACGACTCATTTTATAAATACATTCAGACATAAATTAATTCACACTTGAACTATAGTATTATAATGATATTTGATATTATAATGATCATGTCAGTATATAAATGTAGTAAAAGAGTGAACATTGAAATGACTTTCCATGTACACCACAAGGCTATACTGAAATGATAGCCTATTGTTTAGGCATGATTCATCGATTACTACTTTACAATTTATTACATTTACTCACCAGGATTATAAAAACATGTTATTTGCTTGCTTTGCTGTTGCTTTGCTTTCAGTTCAGGCTGGCATCACTTTATATCCGTACTTTCTTCGTCATTGTGGAGTCACACTAATCTATTATCTGTATACGTCACTTTATATGAGTATCTGGTTTAGTCTGAGTGATCCAGTTGGTGGCAGTAAGGTTGCATTGAGGTTATATCCAGAAGCACCGCCAAGTCCATACTGTGCTCCATGGTGCATGGATGGTAAAGGTAGAGCTTGTTGTGTGGACAAATGTGGCAGGTGGAGTGAACCTGGTAATGAAGATGCCATAGTTACAGGCACATCCACGAGCCGATTGGGTGAGGAAACAACAGGTAATCTAAACTGAGGCTGCATGTAGGCCATTGGATGAGGAGTTTGTGGTAAATCTAATGTTGGCATATCGTTGTCCTGATGTTGACGCTTCTCCTTCATGCGACGATTCTGGAGCCACGTTTTCACCTGTAAGCAAAATAACTATTATATTTAGATATTGTTTTTCCTTTATTAAGTGATGAGGTGAACATATTTGAAAAATATTTAATTTATTTTAACACATCTTATGGAAATACTATCTGACTCAATAAAGTAAAATATCAATTAAAATTATTTGATGTTGAAGATATTGAACGTCACGGGCACGATGGTTCTTCTGATACCAGTACATACGATATAAATTATGGGCTCGAAACAATGTACAATATTACAAGGTATTACAAGGTATACTAAGCCTATGTCGTGGCTTTATAACATGATAAGGTACTTTACCTGTCTATCAGAAAGACGAAGTGATCTGGCCACGTGAGTTCTCTCATCTGGTGCCAGGTAGCGCTGTAGTCTGTCCCTGCCCTCAAGTTGCTGGATCTGCCACGCACTGAATGTGCTGCGACTCTTCTTTTTCTTTCCAGATTTATCACAACCAGGGCTGTCTCCCTCTGAAATGACACATAATTAATTAACATTTTGTTCAGTGCTGAATATAGTAGGTCCCAATCCTTAATATGATTTATGCTGCCCAATTGATGAGTAAATGAATACTGAAATGCATTATAAACAAAAGTCATTTTGTTTACATTTACAGTTAGTCAGGTCAAAATACAGTTTAACCCCCAAAAAATTGCTACAAAAGGTTTCTCAACTGATTCTAGAAGGGACTAGTGTACTTTATAAAATAACAAAAGTTTACCAAAGTTGGACTCCCGGAAAAGTGTTTTTTTCAAGATGGCGTCCAAGATGGCCGCCGAAACCTCTTAAGGATCATAACTATGTAACTATCAACTCAAATTTAATGATCTTGATATCTATACCCAGGTTTTTGGGGGCAAGGAACACATTGAGATCATAAAAAATTATGTTGGTCTATATATATAACACAGACAAATCAGATATGGCGTCAATAATAGTCGCCAAAACCTCCTAATGACCGCAAGTATATAATTATTGACTTTATTGATAGCACTGAGCTGTTAAATCATTTTGAAATTGATCTCATGTTCTTTAGCTATCCACTATCACCTAATGCACAAACACCTTTGTCCAATGAATGAGTTTCAGAACATTCAGTTTTGGAGTATCACCATCCTCCTTCTCGGTTTCGACCTTTTTGAGTGTAAGCTGTTGTTTGGATTGTCACAGTTTTCAGTTTGGCAAGGGCAACATGCAGCAGTACAGGGGAGTCCATAGCGTCTACAGCCACATCGAGAGGATTTGCATCCCCGGGAACAGTTGAAATAAATAATTCTCAAGAATTTCTAAGGCGCAGCATTGTTTTGGGTCATAATTGAGATTAACTGATCGTTTTCCTGTTTCCATCCCCATTCAGTTGTGTTTATTTCATTTTCCATCCCCATCCACACCATAATTGGAAAACAAACACGTTGGCTATGGAATCCTGTTGCAGGTGATGCTTGAACATTTGCCACTTTTTTGGTAAAAATTACATGACGCAGTGATGAGAGCGTATCATTAGATTTGCCACCAAAGAGATCAACCATCAATTTTTCTACAAGATCTGTATGTCCTCTTTGAGATTTTTTTTGTCTCGGAGGATGAATGCACTAGCACAGGACTTTATACAGGATAAGATTTCAATAATTTCTGCAAATCTCACTTTTTCCCAATGTCGAAAATCCTTGAAGTACAATTACATCCTGAGTAAGCATGTACAAAGAGCAACTTATTGCACAAATCATTTCCTAAAGTTTCTGTCAACAGGTTAATATTATACACTTTGCGTTCTTTGAACTATTTGTTTGCATCAGAACGGAAACTAATGATCTCATTGTCTGTTCTGAAATAATGAAGGAGCAAAATCAGCAAATCTGTATCTTCACTGATCAACGTTGTGGTGCAATGATGGGATCGTTCAGCAATTGCCTTAACAATATCAACGTCTGTCATCCCCTTTTAGTTAGTGCTGCACTGATGAGAGCAATTATATCTGCCTTGTTTTTGTCACGAGACAAAAAGTCCTCCTTTTTGCCAGAAAACTCTGTTTCTGATGTGAAACTAACAACAGGGTGTAGGTTTTTACCTCATCTCCTCGTCTTTTATCGAGGGACATTCACCATAGCCATCGAACACCACTCTTGCTTGTCCATAATGTGTCACAGTGAGGTCTGCATAAGACTCAGCTATTGCACTATATGAGTCACCTTTTTTCCATGGTAAACGATGGATCAAAGAGCCACCATCAAGTACGTAACAATCTGTTTTGGGAATATAGTTCATCACATCCTTACTTGATAAATTCGGCACATGGTCTGGAATTGCCTGAGCAAGCTGAGGTTTGTTGAGGAAAAGAAGGGCAGGATCAATGGTACGATCAGGAGCAATCTTCCCAGCTGAAATACCCCCAAGTGTTCGGGCTCTTTCTATACACTTGAATTTGTAAGTAAACGCAGACTTTCCGATTATATCATCAATGATTTTGTTCCCAACCGATTCAAAGTATGGTACATTCTCACCTTGCCCTGCCACTATACCGTTGACAATGTTTCTCAGAGTAGGATCAGATGTGAAGGGTGAGCAGGCTTCAAGCTTTGTTCCAATTTTCTCGAGATCAGATGCATCTTTTTTGATGCGTGATTCAGTTGAGTCTTTGTGTTGTGCACTTGTAGCATAGGCTAGGTTTGTGAAATCCTGCATTGCAATGTTATAGGCCTACTCAGATGCTACAGGTGCAGACAAAGTGCAAAGGTTTCGCTTGTCCTCGGTCATATCCCACTGCCACGAGTTAGCCCACCAGTGCTCTTTACAGACCTCATCAAAGTTTGTTCGATGACCAGATCACAGCCCCGCCCAGCACTGATTGCTCCTACGAATAACGCGAAACCTATTAAGGAACTTTCGATACACATCTGGGTGCTTTTTCTCCAGGTTGCTCATTTTCTGCAGGTAGTAATAAGCGGTACGCAGGTAATAGAGGTGCCCAGCTGCAACAACGACATTTAGGCATAAGACACTGCCTGCAAATGCATCAACCAAGATCCAGTCAATCCGCCTTTATCAACATTCTTACCATGCCAAACAAACCTGGATATTTCAGCCACAACTGGCTGGTCTTTGAGGTCTGAGCAAGTTCAGATTTCTCCTTCTCCATTACTGTCTCGAGTTTGATCAAAACTTCAGAACCAGCAGCATCTCTAAGCGTCATCTCTCCACTAAGAAGGGAAGAGTACAATACTTCGGCTTGATCCAGCAGTGTCTGAATCTCGGGATCGTCTTTGACCATATCCGTTATAAGGTGGCTATATAGGCACTTGTCAGCAAGAAGATGGCCCTGCAAAGCCCTATGGACAGCTTTCCCTGTCAGCATGTACACAACTGCATTTTCTCCATAGACAGTCTCAAGTATGTTTTTGAGACCGGTCCTTCCATGAGAGTACCTATGGCCCCCAGCAAATTCATGAGTGTATGGAAACACCCCAACATCAGAACAACGCCTTTCAGGTGACTATTTTGTGGTGCATCAATGATGATTTCAGCAGCCTTCCAATACAAAGGCTGGTCAAAAGTTACAATGGTGGGAAGATTGTGCTTCATGGCAAGGTTGCAAATAAAGTCTAATATAGACACAATGCACGATTTGTCTCCTGAATATATATTGATCATAGGCAAGAATTTGACTGATGACAGCCCTGGATGCTGGCTCCGCTGATGCAAGATATGCATCATTCCCTGCCAATTTGGTGTTCCCTCTTTGAAGCTAAGGGAGACTTCCCACAGAATATCGATCCTGATGTCACTGTCAAGAAATCTCACTACCTCATGACAAGCATGCCTTGCAAACCTGTACTCCAAGATAGGAATTTCAATTTTCAGTTCTGAGATCGGTCTTCGCGGATGGTTTGTCTGTTTTCCAGGGGTGACAGAGGCGATGACTCCCATTCCATGAAATGTCCCTTTGTCGTCAATAGTGATAATGTTGTGATCCACATTATCAGCAGCAAAGAGAACAGACATATCCAGCAAATGTACATCACCACCTAGGACATCAGGTTCCACGCGATCTGCTGCATTTTGTAAATATGATCACTTCCGTGTACGATGAACAGAATACCTTTCCATTTTATTATCCACAATAATCTTCGAACGATACAGATGACGGATTTGCACCGCAAGTCCTATTTGTAGTGGTGTGGTGCGAGCTGCCTGAATAATGGCATGACCAACTGCCGCAACCTTGTGTCTTGTCTCTTTCCTCACGAACAATGTTTCCAGTGCTGTCCGCAGACTAGTCGGAATGCAAATTGAAAATACCCAGTCGACCTGTTAGATGATGTCCCATTTTCATTTTT
Source organism: Flabesymbios commensalis (assembly GCA_964017125.1). NCBI lineage: Eukaryota > Metazoa > Annelida > Polychaeta > Terebellida > Flabelligeridae > Flabesymbios > Flabesymbios commensalis. The sequence goes on from OZ024912.1 coordinate 18,572,039, forward strand.
AATGGTTTTAATATGTTCCTTGCCCCCCAAAACCTGGGCATAGACATCAAGATCATTAAATTTGAGTTGACAGTCACATAGTTATGATCATTAAGAGGTTTTGGCGGCCATCTTGGACGCCATCTTGAAAAAAACAATTTTCTGGGGGTCCAACTTTGTTAAACTTTTAATATGTTATAAAGTGCACTAGCCCCTACTGGAATCAGTTGAGAAACCTTTTGTAGCAATTTTTTGGGGGTTGAGGGTTTTTCTCCCATATATTGACCTTACTAAGTATATTCAAATAAATTGCGTTATGTAACAATATAAATATAATATGATTTTCCACCTTGTGATGCAGAGGTATAGTATAACTATTAAACAAGAGAAATAATCATGCGGATCAAGTCTAATAAAGGGTGAGAAGTTTGAGTCGAGGGACAGGGAATATATTGCACATTTTTGGACCAATTTACGAAAAAGTTTACTGTTTCTGTTTTACCCAAACACCATTGTTTTGGTGCACGTGCAGTAATGGCCATCTCATTAAACATTTTTAGCTGACTTTTCAACTGATCACTTGACGACTTGTGTGGGGTAAACACTAAATAGCCAGTACACAAATTAAATTGACTGGCTGTTTTGTTTGCCTATTTTCTTTTGCCTGCTCGTTTGCAGTGGTTTGAGTGGGTTCTTTTTTATTGAACGTTGCCCCTCACGCCAAAAAACAGATAAAGGCTAAATATAACTCGGTTTAAACTAAGAGTTACCACAAGTGGGATTTATTGTGGAGAAGCCATGAACCAACAGGGCCATAATATGAGTAATCCGAGGGGATTTACCCATTAACTAAACACAAAATAATCCAATAAGTATGGGATAAAGCCCGAGGAACTCCACATTCTCAGATATGAAAAGGGCCTAGGCCGAAGACCGAGGTCTTTTTCACAGCTAAGAATGTACAGCTCCGAGAGTTTTAACTGACTTAAAACACATTCGACCATTATAAGGATCTCTCATAATCAACAGCTCGGTCACACCTGACTGATTATAGCACCATAGGTCTACCATGATAATTGGTCTGTACTTGATCAACAATAACTCTCCATTCCCGGCTTAGAATGTAGTGGTCGGACAAAGCAAATTCCTTTTGCAGTCCTAACTGTTTTCAAATCCACGATCTTTTCTTTGGGTATTACAATCAATCAACAATGGGATTATCCATCTTAGATAGTTGAAAATATAGTGTGCCTTTATCTTAGTGGAATATTAGGTCCACAAGGCCTAAAATATTTGTTTTCTGCATGTATTGCGATGCTGACGAGAAAACTATCGGGTTCACTACTTTATCTTAATCACAGGTTTAATAATTGTATGAGTGGGATCATTATTCTATGCGCATTATTTATGTATTCATATTGTTTTGTATATCATTTCAAAGTAGAGAAATATATATCAGTATCACAGAAATGAACCCGTTTATTAGCAGATTAGTGGGTCTATTGTTTTTATATATCAGTAGTACTGATATCGTGAACCAATCTGGCAAGTTGCGCTTTGTATAAAGATGAAGATAAAATAGGACAGGGTGTACATCCAACCATAGTGATGATAGTACAAACCAAGGACGTACCCAGGTACCGTACCAGTCCAAACAGTGTAGAATCAGTTGGTGTTGATAAATAATCGAAGGACAAATAAATAAAATACGATAAGAAAAACAGACCTAGCAATAAATATGAAATAATTTAGCGGCAACATTTTTCACAGTGATCTCATTACTTTAATAATATGTATGTAGGATATTGTCTACTCTATTGTGAATGAATTACACAACGTTTCGAAGAGAACGTCCTGTATGCCGTTATAAAAGTATTTGTTGCCGTGAATCCAATCATCGTACCACGGCCGTTGCACCGGAAAAGATATGTTGTACAAGTCAAAGAAAGGTAGGACTTTAACACGAGCATGATTGCTGTGAATTATTGTATTTATCAGCTGATGGAATATAAGGTTATGTCTGAGTACTTGTTGATTTATAGTAAATATACCACCACTTTCTTCAACTCTATTAACATAATGCCGATCATTACGTGGAAGTTTGTCATCTCGCCACGACATATGAGACAGCCATACGATAAACGTAGATTTAGGCAGCATGTCTTCAGCTTTTTTCATTAACCATTTCTGATCTTCAGTCCATTGCTTGACTGATACATACCGAGTGTGAGCAGTTGCTGGTAGTATAATTAAATCAGGTTTGGTTCTCTCGGCGAATTCACCAAGTATATATTCCTGGAATGTATGAACGGACTTATTGGCCACATCTGGGCAAGGCGCTGTTGATTCGCTCACAAAGGAGACATTTTCTCTCAACCACCACATTTTTACATACTGCACATTAACAGTCAACGTGGAGGACAAATCATCTCCTACTGTTTTTGTGCATGAAAAATCTCGTTCATAAATCCACTGACACGTGACTACCACCTTCAACATAGTTAAATGTCCCTCGTCGTCTCTTTGTATGCGATTTAAAGTTTCTTCGCATGTGAAACCTTCTCTTTCTTCGAGTGTTGCGAGGAATGCATTAGTAGCTTTGCGGCTGTTGGAATCTCCAAGAAACAATATATTGTTTATTTTCGTTTCATAGAGACAAGACCATAACCACGGAGAATTGTCCTCTTTCCTTTTTAAAGAGCAGATACCCGGATTATAGTATCCTCTGTTGTTTTCTGATATTTGATTATGGTTATGCCCCATCCACTTTCCACTAGTTATAAATTTGGTGTGAATTCGTAGGTGTTCTGAAATCAAATGAAACGTGCATGGTTCCAGATCACTTCCGTTGTCTGGTGCCAGTTCAGAACGTCTGCTCAATGTACTAAGATTATTTGAATTCCATTTTGCTGAATACCTCCAAAGTACTATATACATTCCGAAAGTACACGTCACCATCAAGGAGACAACTTGACATTTCTCAACCATTTTTCTGAAACAAAAACAATCAGAGTAGAATGTGAACATGGTGAATGTGTAAAAAATACTACATAATATATCCTGAAGAAGAACAAGTTAGTCTGAAGTTTTTAATAACACATTGACGTATGTTATGATGTATTTGGCAGGCTTTATGCACTGATATTCGTGAAGAGGGTGGAAATTAAGCAACCACATACCATAAGATGGCTAAAATTCCCTTATGCTGAGACAGCTGACTGGCGGCTGTACTTGATGCATCAGATCCAGAGACAGTGGCGATTATTGGGGGGATGAACTCCCCTATTGTGTTTATCTAAATCGAAATGCTTCACACTAAAATATATCTTACATGCCTAATTCTCATAACGAGATATGTCGAGTGAGTATGTACTAGTACAAGCATAATTGTTAAAAAAACAAAAAAAAACAGAAAAACTGCCTAATATCACCATGATCATATGAGCACATTTAATCTCGAAATTACGTATTATTATTCAAAATGAAACCACATATTTTCCGTGCGTTTTCATTCATAAATAGATAATTAGGGGATTATATCGATACAAAGGCACAAGAATAGAGTTTGGCCACTGTTTAAACTGTTTTCGATATATTAGCTGATGTAATCCCCCGTTTTAAGCTCTAATTATTCAATTTTTAATCAGAGGTGGCAATATTTCACTGTATAAGCCATTTATACACACTCTATAATTGTGTGATAGGCTGTTCAAAAAACATCTCACAGATGGCAAGGACCCAGTGCAGCCTCAACGTTGGTCCATTATCATCGACGCTGTCACAACGTTGTAACAGCGCTGGCCAAGCTCTCGCATCGCTTCGCGTATACTGTCACTTGGCTTGATGTTCCCAGGCCAGACAGTGCCGTCTGATTGTCAACGTTTTGCGGTTAGCTTTGATGTCTAAGATTGGGGGGTGTCGCGCGCGAGGCGCGTGTGTTTCCCTGGAATGGGGTCTCAAATAGGTCTAAGCAGGTTCATCACCGACAGGGGTAGTATAGGGAACTACACCTGCCAATGACCGGATGGTAACGCTGGACTAGGCGGGTTCATCTCCCGCTAAAGCTGCCTGTTTGTAACGCTGAAGTCAGCGAGCTCTTCTCCCACTCTGGTATTCAGTGTAGTGGTTAAAGCTGCCTGTTTGTAATGCTGAAGTCAGCGGGCTCGTCTCCCACCCTGGTATTCAGTGTAGTGGTTAAAGCTGCCTGTTTGTAATGCTGAAGTCAGCAAGCTCGTCTCCCACTCTGGTATTCAGTGTAGTGGTTAAAGCTGCCTGTTTGTAATGCTGAAGTCAGCGGGCTCGTCTCCCACTCTGGTATTCAGTGTAGTGGTTAAAGCTGCCTGTTTGTAACGCTGAAGTCAGCGGGCTAGTCTCCCACTCTGGTATTCAGTGTAGTGGTTAAAGCTGCCTGTTTGTAATGCTGAAGTCAGCGGGCTCGTCTCCCACTCTGGTATTCAGTGTAGTGGTTAAAGCTGCCTGTTTGTAACGCTGAAGTCAGCGAGCTCTTCTACCACTCTGGTATTCAGTGTAGTGGTTAAAGCTGCCTGTTTGTAATGCTGAAGGCAGCGAGCTCGTCTCCCACTCTGGTATTTAGTGTAGTGGTTAAAGCTGCCTGTTTGTAATGCTGAAGTCAGCGGGCTCGTCTCCCGCTATGGTATTCAGTGTAGTGGTTAAAGCTGCCTGTTTGTAACGCTGAAGTCAGCGGGCTCGTCTCCCGCTATGGTATTCAGTGTAGTGGTTAAAGCTTTCTGTTTGTAACGTTGGAGTCAGCGGGTTCGCCTCCTACTTTGGTATTCATATTACAAAGAAACAAAATGTATCTACCTCACTCACCAGATTCATTATTGTTAGGAGCCTCAGTAACTGAGAGTGCTCGTCATCAGACCACCAGAGCTTATATGTCGAATTCCGGGTTTTGAGGGGGGGGGGGGCAGTGCCATCTGATTCATCTCACCATACTCTGTAAATGGGGTGGGGGTCTACTCTTGGTTCATTCATTCATTATTCATTCATTCATTCATTCATTCATTCATTCATTCATTCATTCATTCGATCATTTAAAAGTTCAGAATAACCAGACATGAGGATTGCCCAGTGAGGCTGATCTCAATTTGATGATATAAATACAAAGAAAATGTCATATTACTCTGAAAGGCCCAGATGAGCTAAGAAATATAACTATCTTCCAAGTACGGTATTAAAATACTCACCCAGAGTGATTTAGGTATGATATTCACAGCTCACTAGTTCTAAAATCGGGTGTTTTACAATGTAACTCTATGATTTAAGCGTCGTATAACACTATACACTCCATTATCCTGTCTGGAACGGGAACGTCTGAAACATGAACGTGTTGTACTTGTTGTAAGAATTTAGTTGTTAGCTTCATAACCCTTCATGCTCCAATGCCAATCACAGCATGAATTAAGTGTTTCCACGCCTGGCACCCCCGATCTTGATGGATGACAGCAGAAATGCATTTAATCTGATAATACAATATAAAAGCAAGATATATGCTACACGTAAAACTACTACTAGACTAGTTTTTGGTTACAGCATGCATTATAATTCCACCGGGGGATCTTGGCAATCATACTCTGTAGATGAGGTTCGTCATGCTTTATTGATGAGTTACGATTAACAGCTAATACCAGACGTCGAGCCAATGCTGGCTTTTTATCAAACCACCGTTTACATCGATGTTCCGGCGGACTGGACGTCTGGTGTTGGCTGCATTCCCGGTTTGCAATCAAGAAAATAGGAGGCAAGTTCACCTTTCAAGAGTTTAAAACCACACGTAATTATTGTTGATGTGACGTGGAATGTGCAATCTAACTGTTATTTCTGGACAATGTCATCATGCACAATAATCACTCGTGAGTCGTTTACTCAATGTTGCTCAATAGTGTGTAGCCGTAGACGGTGGAACAGCATTGAGCCAACATTCGTTCAATGGCTCGCGTTTGCTGGAGCGCTACGTGGGATAAAAAAAAATTTCATTCAAAATCATGTTTGCATGTTTACCATTTATTTTTCTCGGGATATTGATGATATGAAAATGGCAAGACAGTGTCGAGAATAAGTGTTGGAAATTCAGCCTGATATGTGTTAATGTATATTGCATATAGAGAGGGGCGTGTCACAATGGTTAGAGTGTAGTGCTTTTCAATAATAATCAACCCTTTGAGCCCTCACGATACAGTAAAACATCATTTTACATCCCTTAATACAGATCTAATTTTCCTAAAACAATGGGTTTTAGAAAGAAAATTTTCATGAAACTGGTTTACCAACACATAGTGATTTTCTTTTATTTTTAAACCACATCAAGTCATCTTCATCCACTTCATCCACCGCGAATTGCTGTCGCAATTCCCGACTTGTAGTGGATGAAGATGACAATGGTAAATTCAGGCTTGAAAGGGTGTGGGCGTGGCGTGTTCAAGTAGTACATCATTTTCAAAAAATATATATTGTTTTTCTCCGGTCAACACTGTGACATTGTAGTATAATGTTGTATCCTTGGGCAATGCACGTTACTCTCACGTGCTCCACTTCACATAGGTGGAAATGAGTATCTGGTGGGACCGAGATGACAAGTTACTAGCGCCGCATGACAGTGATGTATGCTCCCAAGGGAGTTGAAAATGGTGCATGAACCAACAGGTTCAATGACCAGGGATAATATGACGTGAGGCGCCATGAGCAGCCCTAGACTAGGCATTTTTGTCACATTAATACTCACACATAATACTTACTATAATTATATTATGTTTGTTTTACAAGATGGTGATGGCGGCCATTTTGGATTTATGTTCAAATAGTACATGTACTCCAGAATAAGAAAATATTGTCTAAATCAGTTTCTCATGCAAAATATACTTCGAAAAGTGGTATTACACACCGTTTTCTCTCTAAAAGAAAATCAAGAATATATTTTCCAAGATGGCGGTGGCGGTCATCTTAGATTCATGTATTAACAAGACCTTGAAGTTAAGAAGAATTGTTAGAAATGACTTTCTCATACGAAATTCATAGAGACAAGTGATATTACACATCGTTCTGAAAAAAAAGACAAAATATATCTTTTTATGAGAAGGCACTGGCGGCCATCTTAGATATATGCACGAACAAGATCTCAAAATAAAAAAAATGGCAGAAATGAGTTTAGCATGCTAATTTGGAAAAGTGGTAGTACACCTATTTTTCTGACAAATAGTTCACAAGTTTCGACCATATTGGTATATCTGACTGATAAAAAACAAAATGGTCACCAAAAGGACAATTTTGAAAAGAAATGGAAACATAACATTTATCAAATAAGAGTTCCAATACCTTTCGCCATTAGAGATCCTACTTTTATAACTGGTAATTAGCGGACTAAAATTCACAGAGCACTTTGATTATTTAGCTCAACCTAAGTCACTTGACTTGACATAAATTGACATATTTAACGTTTTTAACGTTGACAGAAACTTGTTAACAAGCTTCCAGTTACGCGAGCTACTTTGTTATGCTAATCCTGCTTAAACCATCCCCTAAGCCACCGCGCAATATGTTTTAATTTTGCATCGAGTTAGGTGCTCACGTGCAAGTCTCCATGGATTGTAAATGTGTACATTTGTCTGTGCGCAGGTCTCACTAGGCACTTATCATTTTATTTGTTATAGTCCTATATTTTTTCCCCGTGAATCTGACCAATGTCTTTTTACACTCTTGCACAATATAGTTCATTGTGCTAATTATCTGTTTCTGTCAACCGGTGGTGCGTCATTAAAACTTTAAAAATTGTCATCTGCAATCTCTTCATCTAAGTGGTAGTTGTTGTATGTAATATAATATTATATAATATTTGTTTATACATTCATTGCGATGCTGACAAAAATAACTTTTTGGTTATATTATCTCAATTTTAATAGATCTGATGAGCTCATTTTTCCACTCATAATGTGTGTGTTTATACAGCTTTTTGCACCTCGACTCTTTGGGACCGAAGGTTTTCGGTCTACGATTCTATTGGTAAGGTCCATTTTCATGAGCGAGCGAAAATCAGACTGTGGTGGTGATCTGGAATTTATTGATTTGATCAACCTTTTATTCAGTCTTGCCATGTGTTGTTGTATGCATGTGGCCAGTGTTCTCTGATGCTATCTAAAATGTGTAAACCTATTCAAATAACATATTCATCAATAAACACTGGCAGTTAAATCTATCCTCATGTCAAAGTATAGGCTAATTCTAATAGTATTATTTAGAAATCATTAATCCTTTAACCGCCAATTTATTCAATTTGAATTTTCACCCACTTGAAATTGTGTCTCGCTGACGCGATCCACAACTTCAAATGAGTGAAAATGGAGGTCAGCTCTTTTCAAATTTTGCTGATTGATGTCACATTTTTTTCTTTAACATGTTTAAAACATGGTACTTAATGTGCCAATTAAAAATGAAAACCCGAATAAATTCGGCACCGGCGGTTAAAGGGTTAATCAAATAATTGATTCGTTGCGACATCGATCGGCTGCGCAAGTAGAATTCGCAGCACAGCTTTTCGAATGGCAACGATTATGGACTCGCTAATCTGTTATTGTGCACATATCGGCCACTACATCAGCCGAGGGGTGTCTGCGTGCTTACACGCTATTTGTATGTCTTTTCATGTCACAACAATTGATCAGTATCTCATTTAACCTTTTATTATTACTTTTTGTTTACACTTATCAGCTTCCGAAACGCATTTAACATTTTTAAACGTATCTTTATTTTATGTTTTTTGTAACAATTACTGGAGAAGGGAGTCAATATTCTAACTGCCTTAACACGTGCGAAGCCAAATAAGGCAGTATTTAGTGAGCAGATACTGTATTTTGGCTTTGCAGAACTGAGCAGCTATCACTGGCGTGGCAAGCAATATATGATGAGTTGTTGTTGATAACTCATAAGTGATTGAAGAAAATTGAGACGCAAGAAAAAATATCATTGCTTTAATATGTGTGTATTATCATGATTATTGACTACTTTATTGTAGACTAAAGGAATTACAAAATAATTCAAAGAGAACGTCTTGTACGCCGTTATAGAAGTATTTGTGACCATGAATCCAATCCTCGTACCACGGCTGTTGCACCTGAAGAGACATGTTGTACAAATCAAAGAAAGGTAGGACTTTAACACGAGTATGATTTTCATAAATCCTTCTATTTATCAGCTGATGGAATATTACATTATGTCTGAGTACTTGTTGATTTATAGTAAATATACTACCACTGTCTTCAACTCTATTAACATAATACCGATTATTAGGTGGAAGTTTGTCATCTCGCCACGACATATGAGACAGCCATACAATAAACGTAGATTTAGGCAGCATGTCGTCAGCTTTCTTCATTAACCATTTCTGATCTTCAGTCCATTGCTTGACTGATACATACCGAGTGTGAGCAGTTGCTGGTAGTATAATCAAATCAGGTTTGGTTCTCTCGGCAAATTCACCAAGTATATATTCCTGGAATGTATGAACAGACTTGTTGGCCACATCTGGGCAAGGCGCTGTTGATTTGCTCACAAAGGAGACATTTTCTCTCAACCACAACATTTTTACATACTGCACATTAACAGTCAAGTCTGAGGACAAATCATCTCCTACTTTTTTTTTGCATGAAAAATATTGTTCATAAATCCACTGACACGTGATTACCACCTTCAACATATTTAAATATCCCTCGTCGTCTCTTTGGGTGCGATTTAAAGTTTCTTCGCATGTGAAACCTTCTCTTTCTTCAAGTGTTGCGAGGAATGCATT
>OZ024912.1:18586819-18591819 GCA_964017125.1 Flabesymbios commensalis
TTGACTTTTTCGTATTTTCAGTTAAGATCAGTGGGCTATATAGCTTCATATCAATTAAATTTTCAAAATTGACAACATTGAAAATGTCTCATCCCAAGGGGTCACTTTAAACTATGTTTGTATAGAATGATTTTTATATAGACACCAGATTAATTTACCTTTTTATTTTATTTTTTGTTAACAATTGTATGATGTAATATGTTCTTTGAAAGAATGAAGATTTATTATTATTATTTATAATACAGGCTACCTTAAGAGATATATAACATAATTAGTTTAAATTGTTTTTTTCGCCCATATCTATAATTCCGACATTATCACATATTTCAGTAGTATATTTTGTATCGTCTTCTTAATGTTATTTTTTACAAATGTATATCAAATACTGTACGCATGACATGTACGCCTGGCCAATTTTCAAGTTCATTACTGTCTAATCTTATGAGATGGGTATACAAGTATATATATGTATATGTATTTTTTAAAAGATGAATATCTGGGAGTTATATTAACGGACAGTGTTTCAAGGTCTATATTTGTTGTTTACAACATCTTTTATTTTCAGAGGGTGAACCCGATGAGCCAAAGCTCATCTGCATTGGGGCCCTCAAGGCGTACATACTAGTATGGAACAAATCGAAATGTAATAAACATACAATATTTAATAATATAATGCTGTACAAAACCAAAAGGCGGCAACTGTATACAGCTTCAATATGTTCTTTGGTTCTGCAAACGGGGTAGAACATAACATGATTGAAATATTATTCAAAAATAATATAAGATATTGAATTAAACGAAACAATAACAGTCATATAATAAAATGTAATAATGTATTAGACATCGGACACATGCAACATATATTAAAAAAAAATAACCAACTAAAGTGAAATAATACATGCACATTTACACAACAGAGACAATAATAATAAAAAAAATAGTGGCTCTAGCAAAAATATAATTTCTTAAAATCGCGAATAGTTTTGGCATGTCTACATGATTGACTTAAAGAGTTCTTTTTTTTGGACCCTTGTAGTGCAAGCTTTGTCTGTGTGTACGATGTATATATAAATTATTATTACTTCCATATCTAAGGTTATGTGACGTAGTGTTTTTGGAATATACAAACAAATCTGACATATAGTCTGTTTCTAAGTTATTTAGAGACTTTTATAGAAGCAAAGCCTGGTTATATTTAACAATTTCTTCAAAAGGATGCCAATTTAATGTTTTGAACAGCTCAATTGATAGTACAAAGTAATCACAATCTGATATAAGTCGAGCAGCTATCTTTTGTAATTTAGTCATGGTATTAATATCTGTCTGGGAACAATTCCCCCATACCGGACAACAATAAATGAAATGTGATTCAAATGCAGTGTAAAGTAAATGGGTAAGTCAGCACACAAAGGGTCGACCTATCATTCTCATTTCCATCATTGAGTGATATAACAACAAGTGTTGCTAGTTAACACACCGTTGCGTCCTTATCTTTTAAAACTGTTACATGATTGTTTGATCACTTGACATAAGCCACATCCCCCCCCCCCCTCCACACACATACAGACCTAACTACTGATTGGTGGCGCCCGGGTAATTGTAAGACAGATTTGGCAGGCGCCAGAGTTGGTCTGCAGAAGACGAGGGCAATTAGTTTGGCGACACCTTGAATGTGTCATTGCCTTAAGTCGCTTGCAGAAGCCAACAAATTACTAATAGGGAGAGTCGCCGGTATTAATCTTGTCCCGCCGTCCACTGCGGGGGGGGGGGGGGGGGGTTCTATAAAAGGTGATTCAAACATCAAAATTTCCTTGCCAGATCACCTACCCTCATTACCACATCACAATATAAAGTAAGAATTAATCTTCACGATTATCATTGTCCATCTAGAGATACCATAATAAGGAGCTGGTACTATCTCTCGTTTTTATCTGACTTGTATTTATTTCCACAATGGACAAGATAACAAGACACTCTTCCACTTTCATGATTGCTGATATTTTACGGTCAGAGCCATCAGAATCAGAGAGTTCAGAGATGAACTCCACATCAGATGAACTCCGTGAGAATGGCGATATGGATAGTAGTAGTGATGACACAGCTCATCCAGCCTTTAGAAATACCCGTCTACAAACAACAGTTCAGTCAATCAGAACAAATTCCTCTAGACAAATCAAACATAGGAAACTAAACAACAAAACAAGCTAATCACCGATGGGGTCAACTGACAGTTCTGGTATGTAAATTTAGAAGTAAATTAAAATTTAAAATCATAGATAAAATAACTTAAAGTCTTAGTGTTCTGGTTCAATATGCTTAATTATTGGCCCGGAGGTTCGCTCTGCATATTGATGTAAAATGTTTTTAGATAGAATACGTGGCGTAGTTTATGTTTTTTTACTTGCTTCAATCTCTTGATATATATATATATTGTATTTCCTAGATTCAGAAGGAGCAGATCGCATTTCCTCGAAGAAGAGTCGAACTTGTTTCTCTCGGTATCAACTGCAACAGTTGGAGATACGATACCGCATTCAGCGCTACCTGCCTACCAAGGACAGACGACAGCTCGCACGGGAACTGAACATGAGTGATCAACAAGTTAAAACCTGGTACCAGAACAGGCGTATGAAGGAAAAACGTCACGTACGAGAACTGAACGAGATCTGCGGCGTGGATAAGAACCTAGCTTCCGGTCGGCCTTTGTTCACAGCATCCAGTCTCTCATCTAGACCCCTCACAGCCTTGCTGATGACGTCACATATGAGGGGTTTGTCACAGATGATTCCGCTTACTGTGATGATTCCACCTCAAGCTCATTATCCAATAAACGATCATGATGTGAACAGAGAAGGAGAAGGTCTATTAATGCTGGGAAGTCAAGCATGAGCAATAATTTTCATACAATTCAAGTCGTTTCTCGTTATCACGACACACTATTTTAACTGCATAAAAATTGTTCAATCAATTTTGTTCAATTTAAGACCAGAAATCTACAATGTGATCTGCCAACGGAAAGGGTAAAAACGATTGTATAGTCGGACGTTTTCACTTACTTTAAGTGCGTGAAAACGGCTGAAATATTTCTATATAAACCAAGAGACCAAGAGAATATTTTTTATTTGAAATCATCATAAATGTCTTATTTAGCTATTTTCGCTTCATTTGAATACCTATGCTGCTCTGCAAAGCCGAAGGCAGTAAGCAGATACTACATTTCGGCTTTGCACGGCAGTATGTTATGGGTCTGTGGCCATTATAAAAAATAATCTTCCAGTGTGTCAAAATCTGACGTCTAAAGTCTGCCTCCGCTGAAAGGTTTAACTAAACATCTAGTGTCTGACAGTGGAGGATAACGAGAATATCAAATAACGTATATTACTGCTCTACAAAGCCAAAAGGTATTTAACAAGCAAGTACTTCATTTTGGCTTTGCACGGCAGAATACAAGTGTAAACGAATTCATTGTATAGCTTATTACTCCAACGATCATCAATTATTCATAACCATTATCTGTTGTTTTTTGTTCTTCATTAAGTTATAAAAGTGCTACCTGTGACATTTGTTTTTGTTTTATTTCCTTACCATTAAAAATGAAAACTAGTCAAACTAAAGCGGTAGATACGGTGTAATCCATCAGATTAAGATTAAAACGGGCGGCTACCGCATATGGGGTTCAAACAAAACATGTAAACATTGTTATGGTGGATATATTAGCTTTGTCTTGTGTGCCAGAAATATTTATTGATCTATGTGGTTTTCTAGGATAATAAGTAGGTTTGCATAGGCATAAAAGTAAGCATTTTGATACAAAGTAATACCATAGCAATCAATAATATTACAATCTGATAAGTTCTTTAAAATGTATGTTTAATTACTTTATTGATGCTTAAATTAGGGTTGTTAGGGCTGTTCTTTAAGTCAATCATGTAGACATGCCAAAACTATTCGCGATTTTAAGAAATTATATTTTTGCTAGAGCCACTATTTTTTTTATTATTATTGTCTCTGCTGTGTAAATGTGCATGTATTATTTCACTTTAGTTGGTTATTTTTTTTTAATATATGTTGCATGTGTCCGATGTCTAATACATTATTACATTTTATTATATGACTGTTATTGTTTCGTTTAATTCAATATCTTATATTATTTTTGAATAATATTTCAATCATGTTATGTTCTACCCCGTTTGCAGAACCAAAGAACATATTGAAGCTGTATACAGTTGCCGCCTTTTGGTTTTGTACAGCATTATATTATTAAATATTGTATGTTTATTACATTTCGATTTGTTCCATACTAGTATGTACGCCTTGAGGGCCCCAATGCAGATGAGCTTTGGCTCATCGGGTTCACCCTCTGAAAATAAAAGATGTTGTAAACAACAAATATAGACCTTGAAACACTGTCCGTTAATATAACTCCCAGATATTCATCTTTTAAAAAATACATATACATATATATACTTGTATACCCATCTCATAAGATTAGACAGTAATGAACTTGAAAATTGGCCAGGCGTACATGTCATGCGTACAGTATTTGATATACATTTGTAAAAAATAACATTAAGAAGACGATACAAAATATACTACTGAAATATGTGATAATGTCGGAATTATAGATATGGGCGAAAAAAACAATTTAAACTAATTATGTTATATATCTCTTAAGGTAGCCTGTATTATAAATAATAATAATAAATCTTCATTCTTTCAAAGAACATATTACATCATACAATTGTTAACAAAAAATAAAATAAAAAGGTAAATTAATCTGGTGTCTATATAAAAATCATTCTATACAAACATAGTTTAAAGTGACCCCTTGGGATGAGACATTTTCAATGTTGTCAATTTTGAAAATTTAATTGATATGAAGCTATATAGCCCACTGATCTTAACTGAAAATACGAAAAAGTCAAAAAACAATTTTAAAGCACCGAAAAAGAGTGGAATAGCTGTATTTCCAGGTCGTATATTGCCATGTAAACAAAACA
>OZ024912.1:18596819-18656215 GCA_964017125.1 Flabesymbios commensalis
ATAATAAACAATATTACAATATCACATGTAGGCTACACTGGATAATCGAAGTGTGCACTAAATTATTATAAAGCATACATACATCAAGCTTCATAATATGGATGGCATCATGCACAAGTGGGCTAACCCACATTTTGACGATTTTTGAGAAAAAATCGCGCAGCAACATGAAGTACAGGATAAAACGAATAAATACAAATCAACACAAAAAGGTAACAAAATCAGTGACCAAATGGTCTAACCCGTAATGAGAAACTCGTATATTTACCAAGTTGTTGCTATTAATGACATATATTTGCATTGTTTTACTTAATGTGGGTTAGCCCACTTGTGCATGATGCCATTCATATCCATTATTGGCATATGTGCCTTGCAAAGCTAAAATGTAGTAAATATTTTAAAAGTAAACAGTTACTGCTTTTTGACTTTGCAGGACTATGGTCGTGTATACTTTTATAATGTCCAATATAATGCCGCATGTTGGCCTACACAACAAATAAATGTATAAATACCTCCATTCACATACATGTAATACCTGACATACTGTAAACGTAAAGGTATAACTGAATCTGTTATTATATAAACTTTTGCTATGCCTAATAGATTGTAAATTTTACTATGCAATTAAATCTTTATACAATCAAACATATGCAGGTGTCAAACTTAATGGGCATATTTCTAACTGGTTCGAAACGCATACTGGAGTAAGACAGGGTGACGCTTTGTCGCCTACGCTGTTTAACTTATTTATTAACGATCTATCAAATGAATTAAACAGTCTTAATTTAGGTGTGAAAATAGGGGATGTTCTGCTCTGTCATCTACTTTACGCTGATGATCTCACTCTGATAGCCGACAATGAAGGTCATCTTCAATTTCTGTTGGATTGTGTACATAAATGGTGTGAAAAATGGTGAATGAATATAAATTGTCTAAAATCTAACGCAGTACATTATCGTAAGACGAGATGTGCTAAAAGTAAATACTCTTTTAAATTTTGAGATGTGTGCTTAAATACTGTTGATAGATATAAATATCTTGGGCTTATTTTTGACGAGTACCTGACCTTTGATTTAGGGGTGAATGATCTCTGTTAAAGGGTGGTAGAGCTCTCGCCGCATGTATATTTAGATTTAAAGCTTTGAAAGATGTTTGCTTTATAACTTTTACTAAGCTATATAACTGCATGGTTAACCCTGTATGTGACTACTTCTCTGCACTCAAGAATCAGAAAAATTACAAAATCGTACCATCAGGTATTTTCTCGGGCTTGGGCCAATGCAGGGGGAGATGGGCTGGTTGAGTCCTACTGCTAGACACTCATTATCGATTATACAGCTATGGAACAAGTTAGTCCAGCTAGATCACGTAAGATTGCCATATATTGTATTCAGTTGGATGTCCACGACAAATGGTGGCTGGTTTCGCCGAACAACTGATTTGTTTAAAACATATGATTTGCACTGTTACATTGTAAATAAGGAAGGAAGCATAGCTATAAACAAAATTACTTTATTTGAAAATAAAAAGTGTCTCACTAGCATACAGTTGAAACCTAAGTTAAGAACCTACATTACTTTTAAAACTACAGAAATGTATGTAAAATCACTGTTTTCTAAAGCTAAAAGATCAATTTTGTGTCAATATGATGTGGTGTACTACCATTAGCTATAGAAACTGACAGGTATACTAACACGCCAGTAGATCATGGATTATATCGCCTCTGTAATTTAAACCAAATAGAAGACGAATCCCACTTTGTATGTCAATCCCCCTATATAAAACAATGAGAACGGAATTATTCTTGCATATATCGTCTATTTATCCAACCAACTTTATTAACCTCTAATGAACAGCTTAAAGTACTTATGTCAGAAGAGTTTATTTATTTAACATTATATTTCGTTGAGCAGGCATGGAGGAAACGTCAAAGTGTTATGTTCAATTAGCCTAGTTATATTTATAGCAATGTGTTTTATTTTTAATATTATATATATATTTTTTTAATTATTATTATGCTACTATTATTTATGTTATGCAGTACAATTCAAAGTGACTAATAAGCCCTTGAAGGCTGGGTACCAATTTATTATACTTTATTTTCTGTTTGTACCATATGTTTGTACTATGTCGCTAATTTATTATACTTTATTTTCTCTTTGTACTATTTGTTTGTACTATGTCACTATAATAAACAAGTACAATACAATACAATACAATACAATACAATACAATACAATACAATACAATACAATACAATACAATACAATACAATACAATACAATACAATACAATACAATACAATACAATACAATACAATACAATGCAATGCAATGCAATGCAATGCAATGCAATGCAATGCAATGCAATGCAATGCAATGCAATGCAATGCAATGCAATGCAATGCAATGCAATGCAATGCAATGCAATGCAATGCAATGCAATGCAATGCAATGCAATGCAATGCAATGCAATGCAATGCAATGCAATGCAATGCAATGCAGTGCAGTGCAGTGCAGTGCAATGCAATGCAATGCAATGCAATGCAATGCAATGCAATGCAATGCAATGCAATGTAATGCAATGTAATACAATACAATACAATACAATACAATACAATACAATACAATACAATACAATACAATACAATACAATACAATACAATACAATACAATACAATACAATACAATGCAATGCAATACAATACAATACAATAAATTACAATAACTAACATGTATCTGTGGTTGAAGCTGGAAAAGGAAGGTTATATGTATTGCAATTCTGATTTTCTTGCCAAACGGTCTACTTAATACATCAACTCTTCTCATTAATACATTTCTCAATTATATTTCCAATACATTGAAAGTAAAAATCTATTAAATAAGACAACCCCAATCAAATCTGCCGTACAAAGCCAAAGGACAGCTGCTGCTTACTTTATATGTGCCCAGGGGAGAATTTAGATATATACTTCAAAAAAAAGCTTGGTATTAGATTGAACTGGTAAACTAAACGTACAATTCACAATTATTTTTTCAGGTTAAAGATGCCCCGTCGATTACATGGGACGCCGACAATGAAGCCTTCTACACACTAGTGATGCACGGTAAGATGGTGGTATAGGTCCAGCAAACGCGCTATGTTGACCCCAGTGATTGGTCAGCGTCGTAGACGTTGAGCTAAAGATAAACGATAAGCCAACATTAGTTAAACGTCTAGTGTTTGCCAGCGTTGGGCTAATGCTGGTCCAGCGTCATTACCCCGACACTGGGTCAACATCTCGTGTTTGCTGGATAGCCCTGCACCTCTCAATTAACCCATTAAGCCCTAACGATGAATTCAAGCATAATTTTGCATCTCTGAAGAATGACTTACTTTTCTGAAATCTAGTAGTTTTAAAACGAAAATTTTCAAGGAACTGTTTTAAAAATAACATTATTTTTTTTGTTGCTCACCCACTTCAAGTCATCTTCATCCACTACAAGTCGAGAATTGCGACAGCAATTCTCGGCTTGTGGTTGATGGAGATGACAATTGTAAATTCAGGCTTGAAAGGGTTAAATAAAGATATGCATCTGTCACGATCAGAAACATAAAGCCTATATATCCCACTGGGCTTTCACGATGCACACATTCACGATGCACACATTTAGGCATCGCAAAACCGATAATGGATGATGGGTGAACCGTCGCCGACTATGGCAGACAAACTGAAGATCTGAAGAATAGTTTTTATTTGTTTCACCAAGTACACAGTTGTTCAATTATAACAGCCGCACTTTACAAGTATGGGCAGATACTCTATGAAGAATTTAACCCCCCTTTTCAATTATTTATCATTGTAAAAATGCAAAAAATATGCATTTTTGCATGTATCTAACAATATTGACTATGATGCTGTACACTATGAAAAACCCTTGAAATCATTCGATAAGAGTAGGGCATAGTCCCGACTTCGGGCTTCCTTCTATCGCGATATTGCCATGAATTTGCAGAAAGCGACGTAAAGCAAGTTTCATTCACTCTGCAGCTACTTATAATTTAGGAGGCGTCATATTGTGACAACAAATAAATTGGTGTGGATGGCTCACATAAACATAATTTCCAGCTACAAATACAACGAAAATAGTCCAGATTAAAAATTCTAGATAATCCGTCGCTCACTATGTGTTCTTTCCTCTGGAGGCCTGTGGCTTACATCATCACCTATCGCGTTTGCTGGATCCGCAGGAAACCCTTCCTGACATATTTTGCATATTTTATATACGGATGGCCCACGGTCTAATAATGATTAAGTAATAAAAATACATCATTTAACATCGCAAAATGAAAAAGAAATTAATGGGGTTTTAGGTCACTTTTGTGCACATATAAGATAAACTGGACCAAGAGAACCTCCTGAGGATGGTGAGATGAATGAAATGACACAACCCTCCAGATTCGGAATTTGGGCCTCGGCGGTCTGAGGCCAACCAAGAAACATTTTGTTTCTTTCAAACTTGAAGGTCAGAGTAGGGCTCAAACCCGCGCTCTACAGACACTGCGCCAGGCCCCAGCCTATTTTTAGCATTGCATATATATAGTCGTGTATTGAAAATGATTGCATACATAACAATTAGTATTTTGACATATCTCAAAGTATTTGTTGAAAAGTTTTAATTTAACATAAAATGCAAAATGACGCTGGTCCAACATCTCCTGTTTGCTGGGTACATTGGTTCTATTGTGCTTGCAGACCTGGATGCACCTTCTGCAGCCGACCCTGTTTCTGCCGAGTATCGTCATTGGCTGGTGGTTAATATTCCCGGATGTGACGTCACAACTGGGGACGAGTTGGCGCCTTACGCCGGACCTTCGCCTCCCTCTGGTAGCGGACTTCACAGATACGTCCTATTTGTATTCAAACAGTCAAATGGGAAGCAACAATTTGAGGGTGTCTCTTCAGAGAACAGGCCAAACCAAAACTTACGCGATTTTGTAAAAAAGTGGACCTTAGGAGAACCTGTTGCTGGTGATTTCTTTAAAGTTAAAGGTTAACCAATTGCAGAACAAATATCTCGACAGAAGTTAAACATGAGAACATTTGACAATAATGTTAACAAATTAAGAAGGCAAATAAGAAGGTAACTAACAAGGCAACGTGACTATAACCACTTGAATTTTACGTTCAACGTGCCTGACTGAAAATACCTCTTTTGTTCAGAAACTAGACATATTGCCACCTGCAAATTATCTACAGCATTTTTGTACATTTTATGCGACCAAAAAGGAATAAAATAACTCCAAAAATAATACATTCGGCTACGAAATATTTATTTTTTTAAAACAAGGGAATTTTTTTTAATGTTATCACGTTATGTTAGGAAACTAATTTGAAGTTTAAATAAGACTTTAAATAACCAAATTCAAAAATTTAGTGCATTTCACAATAATATATATGGACGGTTGGTCCTTATGGTTTCAGATCAATAATATCACCTGTTGTCAATGTCTATCCAGCAAACACAAGAAATTAGGCCAAAGTTACTTTAATGTCGCCATTGAGGTAACATTTGCGCAAACAATGTAACAGTAAAAAGAAATAAACCATTACTTACTTCATAATATATCTTGATCGTGAAACTGAATTTAGGTCAAATCAAACCTTTTATTTCCATACGTAGATCTTGTATGGTCTTTAAAATTTAGATAGTTAAAGGAAAAGATTAAATGCATTAGAAACATACAGTTAAAGATCTTGGGTGGACAATGCTGTGTCACTGTGAATAGTGACTATCAACATCAGACGACGACTGATTCACTGCGTTCAGCACGACAAGGGGATCCCAGTATCAACACCTGGTCACCATTATGGATTTATATGTATGCACATGTGTAAACGATATACATAGCCCTCCCCCAATGTAGGTCTACTCTGTATATAAACATGAACAATTTTATACATCAGCACTGTACATTAATGATGTTTTATAAAAAATAAGTATGTACCCAATTTAGCATCATGAAGCTGGATGCTCCCCTATATAGGCAGCTATTTTGAATAATTAATTATGTCAAGTGACATAACGCGTGGTGGCTGGCATGTGAAGTCCAACAACTGTTCTTGACATATCCTTAGTTGTCAAGAAGGTGTGGGCAAATCACCCCTATAATACTCTTAAAACTACCCCAAGAAACAGCATGAAGACATGTTCAGGAGGGGCTCAAATAAAAAATACCTTGCATACACTCAAAAACCCCTCGGCTGATGCAGTTATTCAAAATGGCCACAAATTCGACCCAACTACTGCCTCGCTGTGCCAATAATCGAAGACCAGTACTCGACACCAGAACTGAATGACGGGTGCTGATTGACAATTTACCACCAGGTGACACGAAACACCGTCTTTTCGTTGGATGGGTGTCGATAACTACACTTGGGCCGACTAATGGAAAAAATCAAGATGGCCGCTATAGCCTCGATCGTTTTGAAAAAAAAAAGACAATGCCAATAGACTCGCAAACCCCGAAAACCTAAATATACCATAAATCAAGATGGCAGCTATAGCCTCGATCGTTTTGAAAAAAAGACAATGCCAATAGACTCACAAACCCCGAAAACCTGAATATACCATGTTTCAGGGCACTATTGTGAATTCTAAAAAAATCCCCCCTCCCCCCAAAAAAATTAAGTTGCCAGCTGGCGGACATTTTGATTATCGATGGAAATAAAAGCTGAAAATCTATTCACGTCATCTCCATACTCATGGGTAACTTCACATAAAAAAATTGGAGAGATCCAAGAATTATTTTTCGCGTCAACAAGGACTATTTAAATGAATAAAATGAATATGGCCGCCATGGCCGAAAACCTACATATAGGGCTACCAGGTTTAAAGGGAATTCTAAGAAAAAGTGTGTCGCCAGCTGGCGGCCATTTTGATTATTGGTTGAAAGCTGAAAGTCTAATCAGGTCATCCCCATACTCATGGGTAACTTCACATAAAAATTGGAGAGATCCAATAAGTATTTTGTTATCGTGTTAGCAAGATTTTTTTGAATCTTTGACCTTTCCCAACGGATAAAACGACCTTGATAATTACAGGAGGGGGTGGTAAGGAATGAACGAATGAATTAATGGGGGCTATAGACCATTTTTGTGCACACACAGGCCAAGCAAACGGCAGTGTTCTAGCATTATATCAGCAAACACGATTCGTTGAGCCAATGCTGGCTTCATGTTGACCCTGGCTCAACATTAAACCAACATTCGTCTTTGGCTCGACGAATCGTGTTTACTGGGAGGGGTGGAATGAACTAGGCTACCACTAGGTTACCATGAAAGGAAAGTCTGGACGATGAATATGATAATTATGGGCTTCGTCTTATCTGTATAGCCTACTCTGCGACGTGACGCCGGCCTCACTTGGGTATGAAAAGGTGTATACCATGTATACTATCTGCTACTTCTATAAGTGACAGATCACCCTTTCATATCCAAGGGGGCGACATATATGGTGACCTAGCAAACACAATACATTGAACCAATGCTGGGTGAATGTTGGGTCGCCGTCTCCGACGACGCCCCAACATTCACCCAGCATTGGGTCAATGTATCGTGTTTGCTGGGCGGGACCAGTGACGATTCTTCACCATCCAGTGACCCCAAAACTCTGAATGATTGACCAGAGCTGACCCTCTCTCTGACAGCTAACTCTTAGACCACTGACCTATTCAATTTAAATTTCTGCCACTTGAAGTTGTGTCTCGCTACCGCGATTCACAACTTCAAATGACTGAAAATTTGAGTTATTTGTGAAATTTAAGTCCTAACATATATCAGTGTTTCAAAATTGAAAGCATATTTTCTTTTTAACAACTGGTTATACAGGTGCGAATAAAAACGCAGAATGTCTACTGCAGTCGACGTCAGTGTTCTAAGGGTTAGGCATGTGATGGCTACACCAACTGCGATGAATGCAATACTTTATGGATACATTAATCTGTCCAGCGTTAGTAAGTAGTTGCATAAGACATTTAATTAAATACACTATTCTGCTGTGCAAAGCCAAAAGGCAATATTTGATTTCTCGTAAAGGGATGTTATAATTAATTGAGAGTTATTATGTTTAGCTCATGAGTTATATTTAATTGAGGTTTATTATGTTTAGCTCACAATATTATCTATCATTATGGGCGGAATTATTTAATATCATGGGAGAGATATTATTAGAATGTGTTGCAGAAAATCAATGAACACGAACTACTAATAACATTTTTACCTTTTATTAGAGCTCATCCGCATAGCACAATTAAACTGTTTTAATTGCTTTAAATTGCACCAGCCCGTAATATATAAATACTTTTAGATTATTCTTTTATTCGTCTAAATTCAACGTATTAGTCTTAATAAATAGATTTCTCTTTTTTTTTAAATTAATTACATTTATTCGTCTTAGTGATACACATTCATGTACCTGTGTACCGGTTTGTTTAAAAAAGTTGATGATTATTAATAGTACAACATAGTTGACCGACAACACAAATAAATGCAGTATAAAATTATGGAGAATAACCATATTTGAAAAATTATTTTCAATCAAATACTTGGTCGTTAATTCAGAGGTTTACTTTTGATATCTAAATCCAATCGATGAAATTATGTCATACAAATACTTTTGTGGTAATTTTGAGGAGATTTGGGAGTCCGTAATTAAAATTGAATGCAACTTCTAAGACACAATAATAATAAATTCATCTCTGACATAACATTATGAGCTACCACATTAAAAACAAACACGATACAATGGATAACAGTTTTATTCAATAACAAGTGAAATAGTCAAATTACAACTGTAAATTGTTCCATTAACGGATGAGACAGGAGTATTCCTACAATTAGTAACAGCTGTTTGTTATCATTAAAAAGTAAAATTTATCTACAATAAAGTAATCGGAAATGCAGATCCGTTAGTATTTAATTGATAAACAATATTATTAATGATAGAGATCCCAGTATAAATACACATGCCAATTTTCACTTGAATATGTGGATCGCGTCCGCGAGACACAAATTCAAGTGAGTGATTAATATCACCTCATCCCGAGTTTTTCTCATAGCCTACATTAACCCTTAAAGCGCTGAAATATTTTTCTATAAACCATGGAAACCAAAGGTGTTTTTTCTCAATTTGAAATCATCATAAATGTATTAGTTAGATTTTTCCGATTCATTTGAATACCTATGTTATGGGTCTACGGCCATAATAAATATTTTTATTCTTACAGTGCGGGGATCGACTTTAGTCGTCAGAATCACGTCTACAGACGGCAGATTCTGACGACTAAAGTCGAATCCCCGCGCTGCAAGGGTTAAATTTATCTAATACCACAATCTACATTATATAATTGCTGATATAAAAAATGTCTTTTTCATCACGATTCCCATCATCAAACGATTGAAAATAACTCACACCTGTGAAATAAAGAGTTCAAAACTAACATAATTTCACTAATTTAACACATAATTAGTTCATATTCAAATTTAATTTACTCTGAAGACAAAATAATTAACAACATAGTTCCTGTCACTGGCCTGAGTTTCCATTTTGTAGAAAATTAGATATTTTCACCCGCCTTTGAAGCTTGAATTGCTATTTTAAGCATTGGAAATTCAAAATAATAAATATTAGCAACACAGAATATTGTAGGATTCTTGCATCTGACTCTTCAACACATTAACAGACATTGCACATTTACTTTTACGTTTAAGTCGTGAAAAATGCGCGCAACCAGAAGGCAGCAACGCATGAGGTAACGTTCTTGTCACGACACTTTTATCACGTCACCACTCATTTTCACAGTGCGTAGCATGGGCAGTGACGACTGCTGTATTTATTTATCATTATGGCCATGCAAAGCCAGTAACTTACTTTGCAACTAAGCAATTACTTTAAATTAAAAGTAAGCAGTTACTGATGTTTGTCGCCACACGATATAATATTGGCATGGCACTCTATGGATGACCAAATGCAGTATCTGCTTACTTGTAAATTAAGCAGATACTGCCATTTGTCTTTTTTACACGACAGTAGAGTTCAGTATCAACAACATAGCCAAGCCATTATTGAAAAAAATCGAACTGTCAATTCAGAATATATTTAAAACAATATTATAAGACGAGATTTGAAAATCTGTCAAATCACATTGTACATTTAATTGTATATATACATGATTTCGTTCTCAATTTTTATACAGGCACAATCAAGTTAAATATAAACATGGTTTCACTAAACTGGTCTGTTCTAGAATAGCATGTAAACGAAACACAATGATACATTTACAACAACGACAATGTTACAATCTGTAAGAAAGAATCAGAAATAGAAGATTGATATTAACAAGGTATATGATACTCGTATAAACCATGTAATGTTAACCAGATCGTCGGCATAATGTAAAATAAACAGAATGATATAAAATTTACATTTCATAGTCTTCTAAGATGTTGGTTGATCTTGTTCATACATAATGATGTGTTTCAAACGGCATCACGCTATGTTAATTAATTTATATTTTCAACCACTTGTGGTTGTGTCTCGCTACCGCGATCCACAACCTCAAGTGGTTGAAAATTACCCATATCTATTTAATTTGAAACAAATAAAATTACAAATCTTCATGCCTCAACGCTCATTTCAATCTCAATATCAGTGATTTGGCGAATAAAACAAATTAACCCTTAGAGCACTGAGCTGTTCAATTTAAATTTTCAGTCACTTGAAGTTGTGTTTCGCTACCGCGATCCACAACATCAAGTAACTGAAAAGTTCTGTTATTTGTGAAATTTAAGTCCCAACATATATCTGTGTTTCAAGATTGAAAGCATATTTTATTTGTAACAACTGATCATATAGGTGATAATGAAAACACGGAATGTTTACTGTAGTCGACATCAGTGTGCTAAGGGTTAAGAACGACTGTAGTTGTTACTGCTAATACAACACAAGCACTTAATAAATTGAGAATAACAAAAAATGATTTCTAAAGTTGGTGCTAACTTTATCAGACAACACAATATGTACTATGTTGTAGAGCTGTATAATTTAAAACAGCTTAAACATTTATTCTCCTAAAAATGTAGCTAACACATCTCCTCAGCATGATATAATCTTGTTTCTAGAAGAAAAGGAAAATTGAACCAAAAGACTTAACGCTACAATTTTCTTTTGTATGTACATGTACTGAGCTGACAAACACAAACTGAATACAATAGATCAACAGTTCCTGCATGATGTGCATGGAATGGGTACACTTAACAAAAGTATAACGTAAATACCCTCTATCATTCCATATATGGATTATGTTTCAAATACTTGACCATTTCAGCACTGAAATAATTTTTCATAAATCATGGATAAAACTGAAACCAAAGGTTTTTTCTATTTGAAATCACAATAAATATCTTAGTTAGCTCTTTCCGCTTCAGTTGAATGCCTATGTTATCTGGTTATGGATCTACGGCCGTTAGAAATATTTTAATTCTGTCATTACGGGGGCTGTCTTTATATACGTTTTAAAGCCTTTTTATTTCTTCTTCAAATAAAAGAAGTAGAAGGAGAAATTTGCTTTGAAATGGATAGATTCACATATGTTTTAATTCAAATTGTACGTAAAATTATGTAGGCCTAAGTATTTTTTATTCACTTGAGGTTGTGTGTCGCGATAGCGAGACACAACTTCAAGTGGGTGAAAAAATAAATTATCTAACTCAACGTTTTATGTACAAACTTTTATATATAGCTCCTAAATGATCATGGTGAATACAGAATGGTGTCCATAATTATAAGAAGAGTGCAACGCTCTCTCATCATGATAATTATATTTCACACCGTTAACATGGTAACGTTCAGGTAGTAATGTAATAATCAGCTGAAGCAGAAAACATGAATACTGGACAAGTGAACACGTTGGACGGTAATTCAGCATGGGGGGTGGGGGTGGTGGGTATCGCTGAAAGGATGTAGGGGGTGAAAGGTCGTATCTGCTTCTCTACAGAGGGGCAGATACACCCTTTCGACACCAAGGACATGAATAATTTTACACGTTGATCCTATCAGGTAATTGTCAGATTGAAACAATAAACGAGTATTTTACGTAGATATTCTGGCAATAAAGATATACATTAATTATCGTGTGTTAACTATCAAATGATTTTATTAAACAGGATTACATAATTATGAGCAATTTTAACCTAGGTACTAGAAGTCGTGTTTTGCGGTAGCGAGACAACTTCAAGTGGGTGAAAATTTAAATGATTTAATTTAGAGCCTTAAGGGTTAACATTTGCCCTGCTGAATGGTCATTTAGTATTTTTCATTTATTTGAAGCTAAAATCGCTGGACGAATTTATGAAAAATACAGAGCTCACAGAATAAACTATTCGATTTATTAAGAATATACGTGTTATGTGTCCTTGTCCTGCTGAATTGCTTCCATTATATTTTTCATTCATTTGAAGCTGGAATTGCTAACGCAATTTCAAATTTTAAATGACGAAAAATATTTTTATTTTTTTGAAAATATACATCTTCTAAATCAAATTATTTGACTAGCTGAGCATCTACCACAAACTATATTATCCATTTCAGTGATATTATTCGGTTTAAATCTGTTTGAAACAGTATATATACGGGTCTAGCAGGACAAAATAATTTTTAACCACTTGGGGTTGTGTCTCGCTACCGCGATCCACAACTTCAAGCGGCTGAAAATTACTCATAAGTTGGCACTAAGTAGAGTAGTTAATTTTCCCATTAGGCCCCTAACCCTTTAAGTGCTAATCATGTCTATTGCCGCTGTTAGTGTTTCTGTTTGTCCTTAAAAAAATGTAAGAGAAATGTGCATTAACCCTTGTCCTGCTACGCCCGGATATATGCGGTTTTTAAGCCAAATAATATGTAATTGAAAATAGATAATATAGTTTGTGTTAGATGCTCAATTATTCAAATAACTCAATTTGAAAGATGTCTATTTTTAAAAAATATAAATATTTTTTGTCATTTGAAGCTGGAAATTGCGTTAGCAATTCCAGCTTCAAATGACGAAAAATACAATATAACTAATTTAGCAGGAGAAAAGTTAAATTTGCAAAGTTTGTATATATTTTGATTCAACTAGAAGCAATATCACCCACTGGAAGTTATGGGTCGCAATAGCTAAATACAAGAGTAGAGGGTGAAAAATTATGATGTAGCGCCACAATGGCTAGGCTACCAATTAGAGTGGTTAGGTCCATCACTCCAATGGGTCAGCTAATCACCGCACACTCATACAGATGATAATTGAAAAAAAGTCGAATATTACAGTTTGGACAAAGGTTAACGTATTTAATATATATGTACGGGCTTAGAGGGACAAGGGCTACCGTATTAACATCCAATACAACAAGCTAATGTTCATCACAATATTTTACAGTAAACTAACTTATCAACATGCAGGGGCAGATCCAGGGATTGATAGACGGGGAGGGGCGGCGTCGATTTTTTATTATAATTTATTCACACCAGAGCTCTTATATGCTCTAGATTGGTCCGGGGGCATGCTCCCCTTTAAATTTGAGAATTGAAATGTTCCATTCTAGAGCAAAAGATGATTCTGCCCAAATATGGAATTTTTTGGACACCGAACAGGAGGGGGGGGAGGGGTTGTGCAACCCTCTGGATCCGCCACTGACATTAAATACTTAGGCATAAAGCTGTTTGTAATCCTGAATAAATAAATGTTTATACAAAAAAATGCATATTACATCAAATGTATGAAATACCCTATATACCATAGTAGATGGATACTGCATAATATTGAGTTATATTTTACAACAACTATATTATAATGTGAAGGTAGTTATGCTAGCACCATACCCGAGCAATAGAAAACATTGCTGAAGAACATCCAGACTGGAGCATAATTGCGTATTTTTTATAAGTTAACATAAACGAAATACGCCAACACAATGTAATAATTACGTTTGTATTGTTAGCAAATAGAGTTTGTACTGTTTATAGTAAATAGAGAAAGTGCAGTATTTCGAGCTGTCCAACCCTGGGCTAAGCTTTTATTGGCAAAGTATTGCATGTTTAAATATTAAAATTACACGCAGTAAACGCAAAATAAACGCATATAGCGTAATTTCCACCCACTTTGAGTTGTGGACCGCAGAAGCGAGACACATCTTGATGTGGGTGTAAATTTAAGTGAGAAAACTTTAGTGGGTAAAGAAAGGGTCAAGTCGTGTTTTCGTCAATTTCTGTCAGAAAGTTTGCATGTCGAATTTTAAATTTCTCCGTACATAATTAGCCTATATCATGTATATCTAGTCTCGCATTAGAAAATGACAAATCTCAAAAACTTATTATGTAGTTTATATGCACCAGAGCCTTGATCATGTTGATTCAGACTGCGGTTTCTAGGATGCATTTCTTATCAGTGCGTGACATATTGGAACAGTCTATAAAAGAAGATCGAAGTTTAACCTTTAAAGCGCTGAATTAATTTGTAAAAATACACCGCATAAGGACTTTTGTCAGTCAATTTAAAAAAATCATAAATGTCTTAGTTAGCTGTTTCCGATTCATTTAAATACCTATGCTATGGGTCCACGGCTATTAGAAATATATCTTACAGATCGATGACAGACGTCAGAATCCGACGTCTACAGACCCGCGAAAAGTTGTGAATCGTTAGCGCAAGACACAACATCAAGTGAGTAAAAATGTTAGTCAATTAGTCGCTTACGGTACTTAAGTGTTAGAAGAGTTATGATACCACGTTTTGCATTTCTCCCAACTGCACATGTAGTATGTAGCATGCCCGCGCTTTTCAATCTATCCCGCAAGAGTGAGTTCAAGTGAGCGGTGTCTGACTAGGATCTCTTAGTAAAAGCTATTACATTGAAATACACATAATTAAAATATTGTATATAATATAGGTGCCCAAACCCGGGACTAAAATGTGAATTACATATGGTGCAGCCAATAGATCACATAGTTCGGTGTTGGATAGATGTCCACAATCCTAACAGTTGGCCAATCATCAAACATTATAGCAATCTATGTTCACCCTCTGTAAGTTGTGTCTCGCTACCGCGATCCACAACTTGCAGAGGGTGAACACTTCTTGGTGAACGCTTGACCAACGTCGTGTATCAGCTAGAAAACCACTGAAATTGTTACTAGACTAGAATAATACTTGTTATTACTAACAGTCAGATATGACACAGAATGAAGATCATTACTTAAATGTAACACAATGTGTAGCTGCTCAACAACATCAAATATATAGATAGATATATATCTAGTACACACCCTTCACTTATACCAAACAAAGGTCTATTCCCCTACTTACGGAGATAATCCACATGATCCATGGACAGTTATCCACCTCCTTTCAAAGTGTAACGTAACTTGTCACTATTCTGCATCAGAGACAAATTAATTGGATACCAAATGGTACATAAACCATTATCTGATTATACAATTCAGACATTCAAAGTTTTTATTCCAATTATTGGAACTTCACTATTTTCTAAATATCTTGATAAATGTATAAACCTTGGGGTGGTAATCAAATATAAACAATGTTTTCAGCGAGATTTCTAATATTGAAATGATGCAGGAATTTCAATAAATATATATCAATATTTTCAAACTTTTCAATTCTTTGTATCAATCATTGAATGGAAGGCAGGCTTCCGAAAAATGTGAAACAAATTCCTCATTTACACGAAGATAACATTATTTAACACAACAGTAATTACCTAAAACATTACCTAATAATCACACCTGTGTTTCATCAGAGCTGTTTTCAGATGTATTGAGGGATATTATTTTACCAGCTAAATTATGAAGCTCTAGAAAGTCACAAGAGAACAAGTTAACATGTCGTTTGTCCTGCAGCCAGTGACTCAGAGCCAAATTCGTCTCCCGCCTTGTTAATTCCCGCATCGACTTGTATTGATATTCTCCAAACACCATCGTCATGTCTGGTGACAAAACGGCTCTAATCAGATTGAACCGCTTGTTATCAATATTGTCACACTTTTGACGATATTGTTCATTCAGATGTCCAACCAGTTGTGTTACTTCTTGCGCCTTGGGATAGCAGGATGATATGATATCATCACACCAAATGAGACCACCAAAAATATGGCACTGTAAATCGTGCATGTCCTCTTTTGGGAATACAATGATCAGCTGTTTCTTTGCATTCCATAAGTATTTTAGAGTCAACTTCTCCACCGCCACCACCTTAGACAGCCGTGCACCAAACACTTGAAAGAGCACAGTCACCAGTCTCCTCTTATCGGATTTATTCAGCTGATTTAAAAGCTGCAAATGCATTATGATCACTTCCTTTGTATTCTCCTCTAGAAATTCTTTAATTTCTTTGAGGTATTTCTTGAACTGTTTTGTATATAATCCATGTTCACCATAGAAAGCTGATCGGTACTTGCTGATCCTTATATCCAGGTACCTGGACCCGGCCTCCAGTTGTTGTGATATGGACAGGCGCTGTTTGGGCATCCAGGCCTTCCAAATCTGCTTCATCAAACTGCGGAAATTGTTGAAAATGCTCAGATTAGGTAGACGTCTCAAAAACTCCGCCATTTCATAGTTGCATTTGGAGAAATCCATATCCAGGCGCATGTCCTTGTCGATACTCAAAGATATGTGGGTGCCTGTATTATTGTAACAGAAGATAACACATGAACAAATCATGTAAACATGGGAATTAGTTATAGGCTGCATATATATTTTAAATGATAATAAAAAAATATTATCTAATGGAATGATAATAGATGAATAAAATGATTTTATGAATAAAATTAGCTATATGCTGCATATTATATTTAAAATGATAATAAAATATATTGTTTGATAAAATGATTAAAATAATAAAAGGATTAAAATTATTTAGTCGTGATTGATGCTTAGAATCCTAATAATATTATTATTCTAAGCGTCAATCATATGTAATAATAATAATATTCAGATTCTAGGCGTCAATCATGACTAAAATACTTTTAATCCTTTTATTAACACTTTAAATAAAATATTTTGAAATTGCAACAGGTCTTCATTCTACATGCTGGTAGAATAATTAACGTTCTATAACTGACAAATCCAGGTAATTTTTTAAGTACTTGAAGCAAAGGCATTTGCATAGTTATTGCAATATGGCTAATATTATGATGAGTCACTATAAAATATAGATAGCTAAGAGGGCGTATTGGTAGTCATACGCAATGATCAACTTGGACCAGTCACTATAAAATATAGATAGCTAAGAGGACCTATTGGTAATCATACACAATGCTCAGCTTGGATGAAATGCCGCTGACAATACTTGCAAACTGTTGGTCGGTATTAGCTAGTTCCAGCATACATCCCATATGATGTTTCGGCACTAGGAATTTATAACAGGATTTCCGCCAGCCCCCCACCCCCCATCTCAGCACCACAGGGGAGGGGGGGGGGATATCCCTCCTTGTTGGGAAAGAGAATAAAAATATATTCCATATTTTTTTGCAATTTCAGTCAACCCGTTGAACACGAAATTATAATGCTACTGAGCTGTTTCTAAAACAAGATTATTTTATGATGATATAGTTATCTCATGCAATCAGACCCGGAGATCTCTGGGGCTCGTATCTGAATGGTCTCCCTAAATGACGTAGATCTCCGGGGCTCGTCACAAATATACTAAAATAGCCCATTTTAAACACTTAAATTTAAAACTCTGTATTTTTTTTCTCCTGGGGGAGGACCTCCAAACCATCCACCCCTTTTAGACCCCCCAACTCACACATTCCTGGCGGAAATATAATATAGTGTATATTGCCATCTCTGTTGCACCATTCGTTACTCATTTACACCTGAGTGAAGTGAAGCATGTGAGAGTAAAGTGCCTTGCCCAAGGACACAACATCGAAACAACGATGTCCCAACGTTGCGATTGGAGAAACATGACATCAATCCTGCACCAAGTGGTTACTTAAATCACGTGACACGAGCAGCAACTATCGTAAAGAGTCAAACTCTGAGTAACCATTGTGACACGTCCCTCCCTGGGCTCCCAATGTACGTAAAATTAAATGTGAAAAATATGAGTATTTTTGCAATGGCATACCTCAAAAAATCGATTGACTAACATTATTTACACAAAGTAATCGTTCTCACCTGGGATGGCCAAACATGTCAAGGGAATGCACTGAAGTCTGAGAGGCAGTTTTGACATCCAGTCTGGATACTTGGCAAATTCTGGAACAGGATATAAATCGTCGGCTCTACCAGCAACGGACATATCTTCTGAGGAATCTAAAGCATAACTGGAATCCGCTGAAGCAGTGAAGAACCTGTCAGACGAAGCGTAAGGCGTGGAATCCCAGTGATCCACGACATTGAGACCTGGATCGAACATACCACTTCTGGTGGCCATATGCATGGGCCTGTATTGTGCAGATGAAGGACTAGATAGATTAGAATCATAATCCACAGAGGAAGGAGAAGCAGGAGATGCAGAACGTGAATACGACGAGTAAGAGTAAGGTCTGGCATACTTATCATAACTACCATGTGGGTGCTGTGAGCGTACCCTGTGGTCCACAACAGGCTGCTCCACACCATAGTGAAGTACGGTCGCCTGCTTCGTTTTCTCAGCGTTTCCATCAGAATTTTCAGAATCTAATGCAACCGTTAGTCCTTGGTTCGGCTGTCTCCGCATCATTCTATTCTTCCCTTTAGAAATTATATTCGAAGTGCACCCGCTTTCGACATTGTTATCTTTACATTCATGATTTTTATCGTCGTTATCAATGTGGATTTCAACTCGGGGAGTTTTCGCTTCAGCAATGGGATTTGAAATTGATTTTCTATCTGCAGATGCAAATAGAGGCTGAACTTTCTGATCGACACATGGCGATGCTGAGGGGGACAAAAGTGGTTCAGATTCAAGGTGGTCTATATCAAGACCACGACCTTCAGCTGCTACATTTTGTAAAATGAGCTCATCATCAGAATTAGAGGAGCTGCTGAGACTGTGTTCTGTTGGAGGAAGCAGTTGTGAAAGAGAAGGTACACTTGATGAGTCATAACGTTTGTCCTGTGTATAATCTGAGTTGCATGTTGTATCCAATTGGTGGTTGCCGTCTGCGACACATGTACTTTCTTGGTCAAATTGTTGCAGTGGGAGATCACATTCCTTCTCATCATACACAACATCTTCAGGTGGTGCATTCTTTTCCATCAGTGTTACGTACTCATGTAAAACTGCATCAGTGTCATCATCTTCACTACTCGTGTCAGTTATATTCCCATCATATATCAACTGTGACCTTCTCTTGGTCTCTCCTGAACCATGAGAAGGTAAGTTGGATGAAGATTCTGATACAGGTTGGGGGGAGCTCGATAATATAACATCAGTGACTTCTTTAACTGGTGGGACACAAGCTACTGTTGTACAAGATGTTGTACTTCCAGCTGGCAGATCTTCAGTATGAGGTTGATCATAATCAATGAGCGTCAGACTTGAGGAGTTGATCGCCTCCAGCTGCTCTTCATACTCCGGGGTGACACATGGGGACGGGAAAAGCTTCTCACCCAGGATGGAATCACTCGAGCGTGTACACTCTTCCAGAATCTTGAGATCACAGAGATCAACAAAAGTGTTTATATCTTCATCTTCGTGGTCTTCGTCTTCTTCTTCCGGATTCAAATCAATAGGAGATGAATGAGAATATTCCAAGTTTACTGTCTGTAATTCGTCATCAACGCTGAAAATTTTGCGGCTGACTACCATTGCACTTGCAGACTTTTGATCCGGAACACACTCTTTATCGGTGACGTCGGCCTCGTTGACGCTGACTGAGGCAGACACAATAGGTGTGGACTCCCTCGTGGAACTCCTGGTACTATGAAAGCCATCTCTACTGTGTATGTCCCAAATACCAGAGTCATGGTCAAAATGACTGCTGCTATCAGCAGAGTTTGGGGGTCGCATGGGACTGATCACTCCCTGCCCTCGTGGAACTGGTGCGGTATCATCAGGCTGAATGGGACTAGGTAAATCACGGGGAGAAACTCTTCTGTCACTACAAGCTGATGGCTGTGGTGTAGAAGCTGCTTCTAACATAATGTTTAATAGTTTGTCATCGTCATCGTCTATTGATTCACTGTCTATACGTCGTAAAGTGTGCTTATGCTCAGGGGTGTTCAGAGTCTCGGGAGTCTGCACCATCACTATAGTTTTCTTTTGGGGATCACGCAAATCTTGCATTTGCACCACAGAGAACTCATTATAGCTGGAGAGATCGACAGGGGGGACATTTACGGGACATGATACGTCCATTGACTGCTGAGGCTCATCACCACTACCTACAGTCAGTCTAGATGGAGAACTAGAACTGTTACCATCATCAAAACACCAAACTGGCATCACATTATCGGTTTGTGTCTCTGTTGTTTTATAAACAGCTTTCTTCAATGTAAGATGCCCTGCTTTTAAGATAGTTTTGAGCTGGTCGTTTACCTGGAGACTTTGTCCCTGGTTTTGTGCCTCCAGTAACACTTGTATGGCCTGGGTAACCGCCTGTTCATTTCTCTTTGCCCCTTGTTCTTCTTTAATACAGACATCTAGCTTATTGTCTTCATCTTGCCCCTGTGCACCAGGTAACTCAAGAAGGTCCGAATTATCATCTTCTGCAGCATTTTTTGCTCCAATCACCAATGTTCCTAAAACCAAAAGGAATATTAGTTATAAGAATTTGTTTCTATCATATATATAAACATGAAACGCTGTACATATCATCCCCAGCTATAAATGTGCCTATAAAAAAATGTTGTGCTTATAAAAACAACACGAAGCCGATCTGTGTCGGCCATGTCGAATTTCTGTTATCCCGTCAAAAAATCACTTGCATATTTCGACATTGTGGAATGTGATTTAATTTTTTAAAATAAATTCTGACATATATATGTGTTTTTAGGCATACAAAAAAATTAGGTTGAACTGTGGCGGTCATTTTGAGCATTTTGAAAAAAATATCTCTATGTTGTTGAGAATGTGATTTAGAAATGGTAACAGTTTTTGACTACTCGACGTCGTTGTTGCGCCCACACAAATATGAAGTGGACGTGGCGTCCACGCGTGCCTCATCTCTGGTTATACTGTTATACCATGTTATCTGTCCAGAATAGTTGTCATTCTGACCTTCGGTAGTGTTGTTTCCTTGGACACATAATCATGATAAAGCCACACATTGACCGTTTACCTGCTAGTGACGCATATAAGCAGAGCATTATTTTACATTAACCCTTTACCCGCGACGTTCTTTAATTTATTTTTTCAACCACTTGGAAGTTTTGCCTGGCCATTACGACCCACAGCTTGAAGTGGGTCGAAATTATACATTTTGTCTAATTTGAGACCCAATTTTTTAACAATCCCTACTGATTAAACATCAATTTATCTCACAAAAACCGGCATTTGATATGATAAAATGTTAAAAACGATTAGAGTCGTGCTGAGTCCTTAAGGGTTACAAATAGTTCTAATTACCCAGTAGATTGTCCCTGTCAATTCGAATTTATACTGTGACCCACAACTTCAAGTGGGTGAACATGACCCGCATTTGTTTTATTTGAGACCAAATATTTGTAAACCTCGACGATTAAAAACTAATTTATGTAAAGTTAACCTGTTAAAAAAACATATTAAAACGATCATAGTCGTGTGTAGTACTTAAAGGGTTATACAAAAATTACAACGACTGCGTGGACAGGTATAGTAGGCCTAACATACATGCACGAACTTTGAACACGGATGATGCGATAGAGGAAATCTATTTCTGTGTGGCCGTTGATCTATGTCAATTAGATGTTATTTATAACGGTAGTAGGCCTAATTACACGTGTATCATTGGCACACGGAATGTTACAAACTGTTGATAAGCAGTCTTATCACATAATGACGGTCAGGCATCTCATATGACATCATAAATATGAGCAATCTGATAAGAACCGATAAACTTAAACATGTTAAAGGTCGATATACACGATGAGATTATCCCAGAGATTTTGTCTCGTGAGACAAGTTGTGCGAATAATAATATGACATGTACCATGCTTCAAATCTTTACGACGCTGAATTAATTTTGAATAGCCTAAATCATGGAGACCAAACGGGGTTTTTTAACTGGAAAACATCGTAGATGTCTTATTTAGCTCTTTCCGCTTCATTTGAATACTTATCTCTACGGCCGTTTTTTGGGGGAAATCTGCATAATTTTCACTCACTTGAAGTTGTGGATCGCGTCAGCGAGACACAACTTCAAGTGGGTGAAAATTCAAATTGAATAATTTCAGGAA
Source organism: Flabesymbios commensalis (assembly GCA_964017125.1). NCBI lineage: Eukaryota > Metazoa > Annelida > Polychaeta > Terebellida > Flabelligeridae > Flabesymbios > Flabesymbios commensalis. Next base: position 18,619,220 of record OZ024912.1, read on the forward strand.
TGGCGTTCAAAGGGTTCATTTGAGACAAAAAAAGTAAAATTGATGTTGACACAGAATAACAGTGATTTAATCTGCTGATACAATTGATTTAAAAAAATTATAGTCGTGCTTAACGCTCAAAGTGCAACGATTTTTATATGACCTAGGGACATCATGCTGCCATGCAAAAGGCAGTATCTGCACAAGTGAGCAGATACTGCCTTTTGACTCTACTCAGCAGTATGTAGCATGTCTACATATAGTGCTGCTCACTGATCTGTGACCACATTTGAATAATGCAAGTGTATCTAAGCAAACATGATGCATTGGACAAATGTTGATTTCATGCTGGACCAACGTCGTATACGGCGGACCAACGCCATATATGTTTCTAGGTGTACTCAAAAGAAACACGATATAAGTTTATGAACAGGGAGCAGTTCATGAATAAAACAAGTTCCATTTGTTGTTCATGAATATTCATGAACACTTAGATGAACGTCCATGAACGCTCAGAGGTTTCTGTTCGCGGACATTCATGAATGTTCATGAATAATTCATGATAATTTCACCGGAGAATGAGCGGAAATGTGCCTTCCATTGGGTTATAAAGAAACCCAGAAGCCTGACTGTCGAAAAGAGTAGGGTATAGGCTTTTCATAATATCATGCATATAGACCAATATTTGAAAATACTGATCATGTGAATTACTTCCACTGGCATTATAGTTAAATGAAAAACAAAATCAACAATTTTATAATGCTAAATAATTTTTATTTAAAATGATTTCCTGTGTATCAAGGTTAACTAAATACACGTTAAAATCCATAAAATACAGTGTCAGATTTAGTGAGAAATCAAGCTGTATCATTTTATGTGAGTGTATGTACATATACCCTTAGCCCTTAGCCCTTACAGCGGGATTTTTTTTGTAAAATTCATGGAGACCAAAGGGTTATATTCAATTTGAAATTATGATAAATGGCTTGGTTAGCTCTGTCTGATTCATTTGAATACCTATGTTATGGGTACACGACCATTAGAACATTTTTTACTCTTATAGTGCGGGGATCGACTTTAGTCGTCAGAATCTGACGTCTGTAGACGTCAGATTCAGACGACTAAAGTTGATCCCCGCGCTGTAACTTACAGCGCGGGTAGTCACTTTAGTTGTCAGAATCTGACGCTTGTATACGTCAGATTCTGAAAACTAAAGTCGATCCCCGCACTGTAAGAGTAAAAAATATTTATCATGGCCGTAGACGCATAACATAGGTATTCAAATGAATCAGGAAGAGCTGACTAAGACATTTATGAATATTTCAAATCGAAAAAAATGCTCGTGCTTTGCGCTTAAGGGGTTAAGTAGGCCTTATATATTTTTTTTATAAATTTTTATCAATTTATATTTACTTCATTTATATGGATAACAAATGGATACCCGACAATAGCCCACCGTCATTATTGAATTTGTCCGAGAACATGTTATTAGGAGCATAAATGACAAATTTGAGCAGGATACATGAAAAAATTGTCAATTTATCGTGCCCACAAGTAAATGTTAACGACGATAGCCCATGCCCTATATACATTAAATATTAAACATGTTAAAAGGAGGGTTGAAAAAAACGAAGCAATCTCGCACTGCAAGAGAAACTGTTATCAGTTATGGAGGTTGGCTGGCTTTTCTTGAGGCTGGTTTTGGTGTAGCCTACACGTAATCGACAATTTATCATGGCGGTAGACGCATAACATAGGTATTCAAATGAATCAGGAAGAGCTGACTAAGACATTTATGAATATTTCAAATCGAAAAAAATGCTCGTGCTTTGCGCTTAAGGGGTTAAGTAGGCCTTATATATTTTTTTATAAATTTTTATAAATTTATATTTACTTCATTTATATGGATCACAAATGGATACCCGACAATAGCCCACCGTCATTATTGAATTTGTCCGAGAACATGTTATTAGGAGCATAAATGACAAATTTGAGCAGGATACATGAAAAAATTGTCAAGTTATCGTGCCCACAAGTAAATGTTAACGACGATAGCCCATGCCCTATATACATTAAATACTAAACATGTTAAAAGGAGGGTTGAAAAAGACGAAGCAATCTCGCACTGCAAGAGAAACTGTTATCAGTTATGGAGGTTGGCTTGCTTTTCTTGAGGCTGGTTTTGGTGTAGCCTACACGTAATCGACAATTTATCAGCGCCGATGACGTCAGCGATGGGATGTGTGTTACAACACACCCTGCAGGCAGGCATTAAAACACTGCTAACTTCCTTAAACCACAGGCGGCGTCTCTGTTTTTTAGATCCTTAAAACAAACTATTCCGCGAATCTGGTTTGAGACAAACGGGCTGGCGCTAAAACAAGCTAAACAACCAAAATAACCTGAAATGCTGCATATTATTGATGTCAGAGTATTCATTACAAATGGCCACCTGAGGTCAAAAATCGGTTGAAATTGCACATTGGTTTATATTCTGATTGTTTTTATACATTTGAAGCGCGTTAAAGTCAGAAATATGTTATCGTGAAGCCTTTAAAATGTTCTTTAAAGACAAAACAGGCAGTGCTGTGTTATGCTGTGTGCAGCTGGGGCAACGCCCTTGTACACTTCTAGCCAGCAGAAACAATACATTCACCCAATGTTGATTTAATGTTGGCCAGGCGTCAACATCAAATATCTATAGTGTACTATCGATAACCTGATAACATGACGTGTTTTCCTGGTCAGTTTTAGTGCGGGCTATGTATGCACAGCAAACGCGAATTGATCCAATGCTGGGTTGATGTTGGGCCACCGTCTACGACGTTGGCCCAACATCAACCCAGCATCGGGTCAATGTGTCGTGTTTGCTGGCTACATGAACACTGTCTCGCATTGTCGTGTCGTCCTCTCCGAGGCCGTGGATGGATGTATTTGCTTCACCCAAAAAATCCAACATGGCGGTGACTGAGAGCAACCCGACCCCAAGGTCCACTGAGGTCCGAAAAATGGCCATAACTTTTCAATGACTGTGCGACCTCTGAGCTGAGCATGCGGCTTGGAACTGAAATGTTACTGATTCTAAAAAAAATATTTTTGACCTGATTACTCCCCGATATTTTCAGATATGACAGTCCAAAGAAATGTCCCACGATTTTGTACGCAGTCAATATGTGGCTGAAACCTGTTTCAGCAACTGGGGCTATGTCTCGCACGCCTCTGCTAAAATTGATCGCAATGGCAGATTCCCATCTTCAAGACGTTTAATCAATGTTGGTTTAAATAGCTTGCTGCGCCTCAATGACAGCTCAGATGTATATCTCCCAGGAGACTGAGTTAGAATTTGAATGATAACAGGCCTTGCTAAGTTACTCTCGATGTTCAGCGCTCTGAACTGTTCTTCCGGTTGGATATATGCGCTATATAAGATTTCATTCATTCATTTATTCAGAATAGCTATGCGCATGCCAACATCGAACAAATTAACAAGAGCACACTTGACAATAGCCCGCCGCCATTATTGAACTTGATGTCATTATTGCGGCCACAAGGTCAAATTATTGAGCTTGTCCGAGAACTGGTTATTAGTAACATGCATAACAGATTTGAAGATGATACATGAAAAACTTTTCAAGTTATCGCGCCCACAAGGTCAATTTATTGACGTGAAATGTGAAAAATCGCAATAAATCGGCCATTTAAAAAAAAAATTCAGCCATTATTGAACTTGTCCAAGTACTACTTATTAGTAACATGCATAACAAATTTGAAGAGAACTGGTCTTTAGTAACATACATAACAAATTTGGGAAGGATAAATGAAAAACTTTTCAAGTTATCGCGCCCACAAGTAGATGTTAACGCCGACGCCAAGCTTCAATTGCAATAGACCACCTTTTTTAATTAAAGTTAAAAAGCGGGTTAAAAATGCAAGGGAACATTGCGTCCATGTCACTGACCATTCTGGTTGGCAATTTTCAACAACGCATGTAATGAAATTTCTTCATTGCAATTATTGTATGGGCACATGTGGATTTCGCATAAATGCGAACTTGGTAAAGGAAGGTAGTTTTAGCATAAATGCGAAATTGGTAAAGGAAAAGTTGAACCAACATTAACTCAATGTATAATGTCTGCTGGGAGGTGCTGTGATGCCAGCCATCCTGCCAGCGGAAACGACACGTTGGCACATTGTAGGCGTGATGCGCATAAAAGTAGGCGTGACCGCATAAAAATGTACAAATCCTTTAAATGTGTTCGATTTCTATATCCTCTGTTTTGTTGGACACTCAATCTTTAGAGCCTTGCGCGTAACACATGGTATAGATTATAGCAATATTTTAAACAAGCTAATAGAAATAGTTGCGTCAAAACACGGGTGGCTATTACATTTCATTACCAATTTACTTTAAAATGTAATCATTAATATTAATATTGCGAAAGTACTATTAATATTGCGAAAGTACTATATCTGAAGCCACGCCGACCCGCTTAGTACAGCTAGGTCATTTTTGCAGATCAGAAAACATTAATTAAAATAAATATTTAGCCATGACAGGTTTGGAATCTGTTTAGGCTCAATAGAAATATCGTTCTGAATTTTACCCGAACATCAAGATTGTTTTGCAATCGTGAATGTAAAGTGGGACCGAGTATGGGAGAAGAACCGTACTCTTTCAGTGCGAGGATCGACTTAATACGTCAGATTCTGACGTCTATAGACCTAGACGTCAGGATCTGACTTCTAAAGTCGGTCTCTGAACTGAAAGAGTAAAACATTTATAATGGCCGTATACCCATAAAATAGGTAAACAAATGAAGCGGAAAGAGCTGAATAGTAAATTGAAAAAAATGTATTTTTTCTCTCAGTATGGTTTATATAAAAACTACTTCAGCGTTGTACAATGTTGTAAGGGTCAACACTTTAGCCGCCAAATTATTCAATTTGAATTTTCACCTACTTGAAGTTGTGTCTCGCTGACGCGATCCACAACTTCAAGTGAGTGAAAATTATTCAGATTCGACAAAATAGAGATAAACTTTTTTCAAATCTTGCTGATTTAATGTTCCATTTTATGTTTAACATGTTTAAAATGTGCTACTTAATGTGGTAATAAAAAAATAAAAAACCGAATATATCCGGCACCGGCGCTTAAAGGGTTCAGGTCTCGTATATGTGTCACATGATGAGATTTGGAGGCATTATTCTCCCGATCAAGCTAATAATAGAGAATATCATGGACAGAGGACGAGTAGAGCGAAACGTTGATCCATATGGAACTATCTTCTCTACACATACCACAGCAAAACCGGACTGCGATTATCGCACATACAGCTCCAAACAAACACGACACGTTGACCCACCGTCTACTGCCCTAGGCCAACAATATACCTAACATTGGGGTAATGGTTGTCTGATGTCACAGACGCTTGCCCAGCATCAGACAGGAATCGGGTGAGCACCGCGTACTGTGATGTATTTCCTGAAGCCGCACCCAACCAGTCTGCATTGATCGCCAAATAGATCACACAGCTATAGCAGCTGATCGTCTGCGGAAGTACAGAGGAAAACAGCAGTAACTGCTCACTTGTAAAGTAAGCAGTTACTGCTGCTTACCTTTGCGAGCCAGTCTACATTATCTTCTCTGTGGATATTGTCCCATCGCAGAATCTTCAGCAATACGGATAGCGATAAAAAGACTCAGCATTATCAGTTTATATACCCAAATAGGGCGGGGGCCCTGGTGCAGTGGGTAAAGATGCCTGCTCGGAAAGTCTGAGATCGCGGGTATATTCAGACGCATGAGCTGGGCATAAAATAATCGGCAGCTGGGCATAAAATAAACACTTGCGGCCGGTCATTTCAACTAGTATTGTATGTAATGAATGATTTAACCCTTTAACCGCCAAATTATTTAATCTGAATTTTCACCCACTTGAAGTTGTGTCTCGCTGATGCGATCCCCAACTTCAAGTGAGTGAAAATTATTCAGATTTGAGAAAATGGAGGTCAACTGTTTTCAAATATTGCTGATTGATGTCACATTATATCTTTAACATATTTAAAAGGTGGTACTTAATGAGCTAATAAAAAATGAAAAGCCGAAACCGGCGGTTAAAGGGTTGAAAAGCTATGGCGGTGACCGTCATAGCTTGATGTAGTAGTAGTAATAGTAAATCTTTGCTTTACGTCACTTTTCGGCACAAAAGGTATTTTAAGTGACATTGTTATACGATAAAAATGTTGTAGTCAATTGATGAGATGAAATGATGTACAGATGATGATGTGAGGCTGGGGGTGATAGGGTATGGTGGGTTATTGAGAGCGTTCTCCTTCGCTCGCCCGATAAGGGATTCTGGGCATGTCTAGGGGATCTACCCCCAGGCATGCCCAGACGGCCGGAGACTTGGGTTTCTCTGCGCAATTTAATGCTGAAACACCGTGGCATTTCGCACAGCTCCGCTATCCTCGGGTCGGATAGTCCCCAGAGTAACAATAGGAAGAATAACTCCATCTGGGTAACTCCATTCATCCCACGTGAGAGACCTAATGTCAAACACGCTATTGCCGGTTATTTAAGGCTACCACGGCCTACATCAGCGCCAGCACTGATGCGGGTGCTGCATTGGCTCGTCATAGCTTGATAATATGATAATAACCCTGTGTTTGGCTGAGTGATGTGTCAACCCTAAAAGCGCTAATTTTGAATTTGTTGTATTGACCGATCTAGTCACTGTTATTGGGAATGAAACAAATGTTTAAACACCAAGATTTGCAAATGTTTGGTCCCAAATTCAACAAATATGAGTAATTTGCACCCACTTGAAGTTACGTGTCGCGGTAGTGAGAGACAACTTCAAGAGGATACAATTTTAAATTATTCAATTTAGCGGTTTAAGGGTTAATTCGAAACCCTTCTTGGACAATTTGAGCCCCACTAGTGTTATTTGATATGACTAAGGTGAGGCTTCAAATTAACACAAAGACAGTATGTTATATCTGCTTACTCTGTCGAGCAGTATGTTTAATATAACGGTATATTACCTATGACGAGTATACATGCCTCACACAATGTTTTGGATATCTCGTAGAAGATACGTATTGAAACATGTTAAGAGGTCTCTACTACATACTATTTTATAGGTCTTATTGTGCTTATAATTATATACCTTAGCCATTTCAAATTGTCTGATAATTTATAGGTATATATATATACACTTTACAGGGTGTCTTTTGTGCTACTATCTTTAATAATAGTGTTATTACTAGAGTGAGTCAGTCATGCGCCGAAATTAATGATCGTAATCCGGAGTCTGGATCAGGATCATCCCCAAAATGTAATGGGTTGTGCCCTCGCCCGAAACACACCTCTGGTAAAAAAATTATTGCAAATCCGTGCGATCCGCATCGGATCGGATCACCCCCAGAATCCAATTAATTATTTTTTACACGTAACAGACCCCTGGTAAAATTGTCATGCAAATCTGTTTATTATTTTTTAAATAATCTGATAATCCGACTGACTGACAGACAGACCAACCAATAAGACTAAAAAAACATAACCTTCCTGGCGGAGGTGATATTAATGTCAGTTATATACCACTGGTTTTGGTGCGGGTATATACATAGGTATCATATATAGGGGGCTAACCCTTGAAGCGCTGAATTATTTTTGAAATAAACCATGTTTTTTTCCAATTTGAAATTATCATAAATCACTTACGTTAGCTCGATTGAATACCTATGTTATGGGTCCACGACCACTATAAATAGTTTTACTATTTACAGTGCGGGGATAGACTATAGTCGTCAGAATCTGACGTCTACAGACGTCAGATTCTGACGACTAAAGTCTATTCCCGCACTGTAAGGGCTAATATTATTAACATGCAAATTTCACATAATTATTCTAGTTAATACTTGTACACACATATATTTTATATCATTATATATTTTTTATTATAATATTATGCACTGTGTAACATAACATGTAGGCCTATTGTTCATTTTAATGGCACATACACATAAGTCTGTATAGACTTATATCACGTCGTCAATACAGTTACATCTATCTATCAATCTATACTATAACTTTATATAGTCTACGACGTATTATATTATGTAAATGTAATCAGCAGATCATTCCTTTGTGCTCTCCTCGAGGCTTCATTAGGTCTACTCTATACTATATGTTATTTAGACAGTAGTGGTTATGCCAAAGTATTCTCGGCAGTAAATCTTTAGCTATAATCTACATGCCTCCACTATACGTATTGACACTTCACCCACCAAGTTAGACATAATTATCTGACACGACTTACATTGATTGATCGATTTATTTTTGCAGTATTGTAAGGGCATCGGTCCATAGTACAAACATGATAAAACAAATACAGATAATTGTATACACATAACTACAGTCATAAGGCAAACTTGATGAACAAAATATATGGTCAAGTATCAGACAGACCTACACCTTCCAAGTGAGTGACAGCAATTTAGATTTGGTAAATGATGATTAAAGCATTCTAAATCCCGCTGACCGAACAGTTCAGGACATATTTGACTTTTGAAATACACTTATTATTTAAAGTGTTAATATCTAAACACTTTCTGATAAAACACGACCATTTTTTCGACATGTGATAGTTAAACGTTTTGTTTGCAAAACACTACATCATGGAGACCAAAGGGTTTTTTCAATATAAAATCATCATTTAAATGTCTTAGTTAGCTCTACCCGTTTCAGTTGAATACCTATTTTATGGGTCTACGGCCATTATAAATGTTTTAATTCATTCAGTGCGGGATCGACTTTAGACGTCAGAATCAGAGATCTACACGTAACAGACGTCAGATTTTGACCAAGACTGAAACATGTTAATTCCACAACGACATACGTGAGTGTTTCCATGCGAAACCACCAAGTATTCGGAAAAGCGGTTATCACGGTGTGCCTTCCACGGCCACTGAAGAATAATCAATATATAATTATATTATTATAATGTGTCCTCTATATACTATATACTCTATATACAATAGTCAGATAGTCGTGATGCTAGACGCCAGAAGAGAATCTGACGTCTATAGACGTCAGATTCTGACATCTAAAGTTAATCCCAAAGCCGAATTACATATTACCCCTGGTCAATCATGTCAATAGACCTGTTCATTCGTGTGCCATTTAAACTCCACGGAGAGCATACAGTCCTGCAGCTATTTCGGCGCATTGAACTTATCGTACTCATTGCCATCTCTGTCTTACTAGGTACTAATTTACACCTGAGTCAAGTGAAGCATTATAACAAGTATTCCAGTGTTTAACCCTTTAACCGCCAAATTATTCAATCTGAATTTTTACCCACTTGAAATTGTGTCTCGCTGACGCGATCCACAACTTCAAGTGAGTGAAAATTATTCAGATTTGACAAAATGGAGGTAAACTGTTTTCAATTATTGCTGATTGATGTCACATTTTATCCTTAGCATGTTTAAAAGGTGGTTCATAATATGCTAATAAAAAAATGAAAACCCGAATATATGCGACACCGGCGGTTAACTCTTTCAAGCCTGAATTTACCATTGTCATCTTCATCCACTACAAGCCGCGAATTGCTGCCGCAATTCTCGACTTGTAGTGGATGAAGATGACTTGATGTGGTTTAAAAAAAATCGTGAGGACTTAAAGGGTTAAGGGTGCGATCATCATCAACATCTTGTGTTTGCTAAAATCAGATAGTCCAGACAACCACTTCACCACGCACACCGCTAAGCATGACTGAATTGTTTTTAACCCTTTCAGCCCTCACAATGCATTAACCATTTAAGCCTCCACGATGCATTAAAGCATCATTTACATCCCTGAAAATAGACTTAATTTTCCTACAACTAGGGTTTTCAGAATGAAAATTTCCATGAAGCTGGTTTACCAATACATGACAATTTTCTTTAATTTTTAAACCAATTCAAGTCATCTTCATCCACTACAAGTCGGAAATTGCGACAGCAATTCGCGGCTTGTAGTGGATGAAGATGACTATGGTAAACTCAGGCCTGGAAGGGTTAAGCATCATTTTACATCCATGAAAACAAACGTAATTTTCCTACAATCCAGGGTTTTAAAACGGAAATTTCCAATAAACTGGTTTACCAATACATGGTAATTTTCCTTAACTTTTAAACCACATAAATCATCTTCATTCAGTACAAGTCGGGAATTGCGACAGCAATTGGCGGCTTGTAGTAAATAGCGGTAGCGAGGCACAACTTCACGTAATTAATGCAGTGATGGGCGTTGGAGCATGAAGAACAAAGAAGCTAGCAATTACATGTACAACATGTTCATGTTCAGTCGGCATAAATCCTCATGACGTTGTATCGAGTGTACTATACTAGTGATTATACCGACGCCTGAATCATAAAGTGATATTGTAAAACACAGGATTTAAAACTATTAGGATAGCATTCCTCATCACGTATATAATACTTTCAATCGCTTTGGGTAAGTATTGTAATACAGTACTTGAAAGAAAGTTATTATATTTTCTCTGAAAGGCTCAGCAGAGAAAAAATCTAAATCACATCCTGTAGGCGTCCCTGCGCCTGTGTTTACTGTTTTGCACCATTTCAGGCCACTATGTTTTTTTTCTCTGTTTTAGATGAGCGCGCGCATTAGATTTGGGCCGCGCATGGTTTTTTTCTGCCTAGCGCGCGCATTAGATTGTTGCCGATCTCCGGAAAAAAACAGTCAATTTCGGGAGAAAAAAAAAAGTTTATTTCGAGAGATAAAAAATATTTTTCCGGCTATGTTTTTTTTGCTTGTTTTTCGTCGTCCTCATTACCTTTTTTTAAATAGGTCAAAAGTTTTTTTTATTTTGTCGCCCTCATTAACTTTTCCAGAAATATGACCAATGTTTCCAAAATATGTTCAATGTTTTTTTTTTCTTAAATGTTTTCTTTCCGCCCTCCCTCATTAGATTTTGGATTTTTTCTGATCTTAAACAAAGTGGCCTTACACAAATATTGGGTTGATTGATTGTATCAGCTTATCTTTAGAGATACTTCAGAGCCATACGTGCAACGGTGCAAGCATAATTGTTTGGACTGACAATAACTGACAAATACCGATTTTTTTTAGGCTATACGTGCACATGATGGAGGGATATAAGGTTGACGGCGACAGTGTTCAAATTAATTACAGCTAAAGAAAGAGCTGTTCAGAAACGAATACGAAAGCAGCCCTCTGTTGCCGTCAGTCGGCCATTTTGGATTTTATATAATTATATGCAAATTTTGTCACGGGATATCATTTTAGTTATACGTTATTATATGTAACAGAACACGTTAACGCGCTATATAACATAAGATACTTTACATTATACTAATACTTTCCCATCATTGCATGTTTCTGAGGTATGAGCAATAATGAGAACAGATGGCCGCCAGTCAGCCATTTTTAAATCTGCAAAATATAACAACAGACAGTAATGCTATAGCTATCATGTAATTTTTCGAAACAATGAACAGTCTGCCCTTTTGGATCTATTCTTTTATTATATTTAATTATTGAATTGTATTTATCATGTTTATTACTTTTCTTCTGCGACATTGGGCATGGGTAATTCTTGCGTGAGACCTAACAGTTTGTTTTGTATTCATGTTTTCGAGATAGGCCTACGTAATATCGTAAAATACCAGAGAAACGATATGGCCATACATCGATTAATTTAATTTTTTTTGCGGAATGACTGACTTAGCTGATCATGAAAACTTGAAATCATTCAAATTGAATAAAGATACATTAGAAACTTCTTCCTCAAATGCGTTAGCCTAATGAGCGTAGTGCTAGTTATTTTGGGGATCAAAATATATGACCCGCCACGCGAAAATGTACACCCACGCGGAATTGCTAAAATTATTTATGACGTCGTTTAAATTTTAATGATTATATAGGCCCTAAGTAAAATTAAAAAGTTTAACTCTCATAAAAGCACCGGGAATCAAGATTTTTTTTTCAAAAATTCGTTCAGTTTGTGAAATAGGAAGGGCACGGCTATCAAATGTACTAAATAAAACTGGCAGATTTTGATCTCCCTGCTCTTGGCAGGGCATGCAGCAAAGTCAAAAATGTCAAAATTGATTTGTTACCCCTTAGCCATTATTACCCCTCAGCCATTAAGGCTGTGGGGTATAGTGATCACCAGAAGCGAGCGGTCTGGCAGTCGGGCGGGCGGTCGGTCAGAAATTCAGCTCTTACTAAAAAGTTAACTGATGAATTGTGTTTATTTTTTACAGACATGACCTGTGTGTCTGGGCAATTCATCCCATATAATTTTTACACCAAGCCATAAGCGGCCATTTTCCAAGATGGCCGCCTAAAAAGCTTGTGAACACGATAAATTATGAACCGTTGGTTGGATTGGTATGTTTGTTCTCTAGATATTTCTGATGATCTGATTAATTTTGGGGATGAATCCATTGAAAACAAAATGGGTGCCGCAGCGATTTAAAAAAAAATGACGTGGTGGTAGTTGGGGTCATTTTTTTCTCATTATTTCTTGATATTGATGGACAGAGCATACGGCTGAGGGGTCCTGTCATCAATTAATGGCTATTTTTTTTAGATGATTTGATAGCCGTGACTTTTTTCTTTCATTAACTGAATGCATTTTGATTATTTTCTTCAAAATAATCCGCTAATAGAATTCCCAGCTTCAAATATTATTTCGACATCACCCAAATGTATGATATGTGTTTATCTGAGCACCTACCACCGCATATTTTAACAACTTGTATTCTTTTTGGTAAAAAAACAATGTTTTTACCAATTTTAAAAGTGTATTATGTTGATACGGGCCTCAAAATATGATGGGTAATAAAGAGTCCTATCTTCCACTTAGTGGAGTGGCTGATTCGTGCTTCTTTGCCCAAGGGTACCGCATATATCGCGATGGATATAATGTGATAACAAATAAAGCATTTGATAACGTACACACACAATTATTGAAGGCGTTTAAAAGCGGTGAAAGTACATGTATACTTATGTATATAATTATACAAGAGGAGTTTTAAACAGACACGCAACCGACAGTGACAATTAAGAAATATTTGCGTGTGCAACAGACCAATGTGGGTTTGTTTCGAGCACATTTTTTCTATGATCTGATGAAGTAGAAGGCGTGGTAGGCGTTTCCAATTATAAATGTTCACTTAAATTTACACATGTTGAATACAGCAACGAATACGATATATGTTTGTTCCTTGATTTTAAAGGTGATTTAACATCCCTTATATGGTATGAATAATTATATGGGGTGATTGGCTGTCATGTGTCATGTGGCGACTTTGATTTATTTGTCACAAAAGTATTCATACTATATAAGGGGTGATAGATCACCTTTAAGAACGTATAATATCACCTAATCTGAGTTTGACGCAAACAAATGTGTTAGCGATGAACAGCATAGAAAAATATGTGTGTTGTATGTTGGTCGACTGTTGTATGCTGGTCGACACGCTGAGTTCAGCAATAATTTATTGCGCAATCTATCATCCGTGCACCTGATTTTTTTTGTGGCCCAACTTTGCGAATGCCAATGATTAGGGGAGGGTTGGGAGAGTTGTGCCACTTTTTTATATTTTGACACTGTTTGCTTTTCCCATTTGTCATATTATACTGTTTTTGCGAAATACAGAACATGCCAACCAATCTGAGTTTTATTGCATTGTATATGCATTATGTTGCATAGGAAAAAATGCAATTAGAAAAAAAGGTATTCCACTGACCCAATTCTCGCAAGGAGTGGGGAGACTTGGGCCATGATGCGGAGACTTGGGCCATGCCTGGGAGAGTTAGGTTACATAGAGTATGTCTGTACAGATACGTCAAAATAGCCGAAAGAAAAGACTAAAACTGCACAATTTAATTATGAACATCTTTATCATTATTGTCATGGATAAAAAAAATTATCGTTGCATGGCCCAACTCTCCCACATATAGGCCTAGCTGTCCCTATGTGGGAGAGTTAGTAGAATGGCTTTTGACAATATTGATTCCTTAAATGCCTTGATGACAGAGGAGTCTCATAGGTATATTACACACCACAAAAGAACGTTATACTATGTATTACTGATATGCCAACAAATTCCTCACCTTCGAGTAAATTGTTGACAATTTTTTCAATATAATCGAATTTTTGCCACAAAATCGTCACTGAACATGGGCTCGATAAGCTGGTTACATCAAACAATAGGTAATGTATCTTTGATTTGTTAGACGGCTGCACTTGGTCATAATGCTTGACGTTACTGTGATATCGGGGGTGACCAAGCCCTCGCTGTGACCCAACTCTCCCAAGCCTCCCCTACTGACTCTGTTAGTACGGACTAGATATCACCATATCATTGCAGCCTTTCCCGATGGCTAATTCGATCCGGTTGTGGTTTGAACCTCAGATGTACTGGATTCGAATCCCGTTCGGGTCGGATGTTTGTCATCCAAGCTGTGCATTTTATGCAGTCCACCAAAATGTTCAAAGGCATGGAGTTGCCGTGCTGTCTATAGTACTGTGCACTATAAAAAAACACTTAAAGTCATTCGATAAGAGTAGGGCAATTATTCCCGACTTCTGGCTTTTTTTCTCGCGATATTACCATGATTGTGCAGAAAGCGACGTAAAACAATGTTCACTCACTCAACCTACATTCTACGTAATACTCAAAACGCTTGGCTGGACAAGATAGCATGGCACTGGCGTACGGTGTTTGTGGTACCAGTGTGTATATTCCATTAGTTGGTGATAACTTGGTGACAGCACTGCCATAATACCTATTATGTATTTTGTCTCATCCATACTAATTGAAGTGCAGCGAAAATTACACATCACAGTATAAGAAATGATAATGTGCTTAGATAAGTCCATTTTCTAGTCATCACCTAGATAACCTAGATAAATTCCATTGATAAACACTAGTTGTACCTGTTTGGTGTTTGTCCGCCGGCATCGGACTGATTTGTGATCTACAATCAATATGTTCGTTCGTTCATCAATTAATTAATTAATTCCATCCATCCATCCATCCATCCATCCATCCATCCATCCATCCATCCATCCATCCATCCATCCATCCATCCATCCATCCATCCATCCATCCATCCATCCATCCATCCATCCATCCATCCATCCATCCATCCATGCAATCATTTCAAAACCAACTTTTCATCCGTAGGAACCTGAGCTCCACTATTGGCCCCTTCCAGTAAACATGAAACATTAAATCAATTTTTTTGTCACGTTACATTAACCCAGAATTGGCTTTAAATATCTCAAGTACGTCGCTCTATTACGGACAGACGGACACACTGATGAGTTAAAGGAATATACAGACGGGCGAACGAACGAGCGAGTGGAAGCAATAACGTATAAGCGAAAAGGAACGAATGGACGTAACTTAAAGACATAACCACTCACTCAGTTTAATTTAAACATACTAGTTATAATAGAACTTCCCGGAGTATAATCCACAAAACATACGTTTTGGAAATCGGATAATGTAACCAGCCGCCGTAAAATGTAACCGGTTACATTATACGGGGTCGTATAATGTAACCGGTTACATTATACGTCTGGTTACATTATACGGTTCTACAAGCCCACAATGCAAAATGAAATATAAAGGTTTATTGAATACAGCCATTACTTAAATGCCTGAACAATAAAACGCAAATGCAAACGTAAAATAAAACATTTCGTTGTCAAAAACAGCAAAACAATTATTTTGTCTACTACATACATTACATGCTGGTATTATAAGCTTTGTGTCAACGTTGAGCCAGAGTTGGTGCAGCTTCTCATGTTAAATAGACTATATAGAGAACAACATAAACTATTAGAGGGTCATCATTAAATATCCAAGGGGGGGGGGGGTTCTGGACTATTTTGAAATAAATAAAATCGGGGAGACTCTGCATGATATAAGTAATATATTTGGTCTCTGTAATTTGCATAATGTTCAATATTTCCGTGATTTAAGGGTTGATAGTGAAGGGTATACGATTTATTGTACCATACTGATTGTGCGTACATAAGCTACTGATCGTTCATACAGTCATCTTTAGCTCAGATATAGGCCGCTAACCCTACCTCTTCTAGTAGTAGTAGTTTCATTTATTATAGTCACATGTGTAGGGGCCTACATAGTATATTTTTTACAACTGTTCCACTATACAATAGAAAAAACCACCCGGCCCTTTGGGCCTATAAGTGACCTCTTTATTTATATATATTTTCAATTATTGTTTGTGAGGGAAGCTGGACTGTGACGAGATTTCCCGGTGCTATAATATATATAATAGACTATATAGATGTGTACATAGTCATATAATATACGAGATATCTATAGACATAGAAGGTAAAATATGGCATATGTGAAACTTGAAAAAAAATAGATACAAATAAGTCGTTCATCTACATTTTGAGGGACGCCAATCGCCACTTTTTAAGGTATGACTTGGTGCTCCTCCATCTCCACGAGAACGGTCCCTGACGAGACGTATTAAGCGGACTACACATCAATGCAAACGCTTACGGCGGAATTGCAGTGATGTGTGGTGCGCCTTACATTTGGCTTATACATTAATTTTTTCCTACTATCATATGCTTCGCTATAAATTTTGCTAGCTGTCTGGGATGTTTATCACATACACATTTTCGTTTTTCTAAATCGCTGAGAGTATGAAAGGAGTCCTCCTGTTTATTGAAAAAAAGGGTTTGTCGGCAACCTGTATATTTAGAACAAAATAAAATAAAATGGATCTCGTCCTCTACATCATTTGTTTCACGTAAAATACACAGTATATGAAGGCTCATTTCTCAAACGTCCCGATTCAATACGAATCGGTAAAGTCCCCGATCTTATCTGACTCCATAGAGATCGGTTATATCTCGGCAAAATCACACTTATCTATGTCGTTAAGTAACTTGTCTGTCTTAAATGTTTGAAAATTTGTAATCTGGTTTTTTTTATTCATATCATATTCCTCAAACAAGTGTGTACAAGTTTCAAAACTCATGTTTTTATTATCTCTGAATTTACCAATGATAGCCCCGAGAGCCCTACTGACCGATAGCGTTATCACATTAGTTGGATTTGCAAAGTTTAAGAATACATCTAGAACAATTTAGAAATATTTATAAGATTCAACATATGCAATAATATTTCCCCCTATGTCGAGCTGTACACAGCTTCTCGATAAACGTTTTTTCCTGAATTGAACCACTTTAGTTTTACCACAATTGGTAATCACTGTCCATTACTTGTACCAGTTGTCTAGGGTGTATATAATTATCTGCACATCTTGTTCACTCTCGGTTATGATGGCAATATCATCCGCGTAGGGTAACACTGTAATATTATCATCCTCTACCTGTACACCTTTATTAATTGCGTTAAGTTCATGGCAAAAATCGTTTAGGAAAAGTGAGAAGAGAGTCGGGGATAGACAGACAGACACCTTGGCTTACTCCACTCATGGTTATGGACCAATCAGTAGTTTTATCATTTATTTTCACACAGGATTTAGTATAGAGTATAATATCGCTTTCAGTGTATGATACATTTCTCTATCAATATTATTTTGTAGACGCTTATAACACAGTGTATCCCTACTAACACAGTCAGAATCCATCTGAAAGTCAACAAAAGAAACAAATATCCGCCTACCGTCAACTAATCTATTCTTATTGATAGAGGTTAAAGGAAATATATGGTCTTCACATAATAGCTTAAGTCTGAATCCGTCCTGTTCATCTACAATGATATTGTTAATTTCCAGATAATTCGACAACCTTTTATAACAGAATTATAGAGTTTAGATAGAGTCGACAAGAAACTAATACCACGATAATTTAATGGTATGAGTCTTTCGTTCTATCCTTTAGAGTGGGACTAATAACAGCTTCAGTCGCCATACCTGGAGGATCTTACCACAGTCAAAACAGAACTGGAAAAAATTATGCAGTACTTCAATCACTGGTTCAAATTTGAAAATTTTATCATTTTTTGCTTTCATGATAATATCAGCTACTTCCTTCTTTGAGAAATTCGTGTTTAAAAATAGGTGTGGAATATATAAAGGATCCGAATTATTTTACCGCGTTTGTTGTGTTATATCATAGTGATATATTCGAGTATGCTACTTAAAATATCATTATTAAATTTTGAGTCTTCGTAGGGTTATATAACAAATCAAAATAATATTACCAACCTGGTAAAATACTTTTTTTTCATGTGTCACATTACCCTGAGTATCACAGTATTCCCATGTTATAGAATTACGCTTTTCCGGGCCATGATTACTAAGATCACCCCAGAATTCCCGTGGGTTATTAGTCTTTGTACTCTCCAAATCAATCCATAATCCTCGTTGATATTCTCTTATATTTCAAGAGTTTATCAATTTTTTTCAATGAACACTAGCATTCCATATGTAATTTTGATTTTCTAGATCGATTACCTTTTTATTTTTTGAAAACCTTCCCATTGTTATGCATGTTAACCCAGGTTGTTTGGAGTTCTTCGTCCCAATATGGCTTATATACTTTAAATTTCTTCCTTTTGTTTGCAATCACTGTAAGGTACACAAGTTTTCATTTCGATCACATAGTTTTTACCAAGTTTTCATACATCACGTCTAATTCATTTAGAGTTTCATAGTTTGCTTGTATATTTTGAATAAGAAAACCAAAGGCACACTTACTAGTTTCAGATTTAAATATGTTATCGTTAATCCATTTTAATTTGTACCGTCTTAGGCTACTTAACCATATTAACTGCATAGTTTCACATTTTCTTGGCGAGACAACATTTTAGCACCATGACTTAATGTTAGTCTAAACACAGAAATCACAATAGTGTAAAAAAAATCATAATGCTGAGAGTCTTATAGTGTCACAATTGGGGATGATTAGGTAGGCCTACAATCCAAAACCTAACATATTTTATGCAGACGAATTCTGTTCATTTGAACAGATAGTCTCTTACTAACGTTCCAAAACACTCTACAAAGGACACAGAACAATAATGTTTTGTGTTTACTGGGTTGAACGCAGCTCAGCAAACACGAGGCGTTGAACCAGTGTTGGTTTGATGTTGGGCCAGCATCGCAGATTGTTGGCCTATGACCGCTCAGCCTGTCTGTGTGTCTCTGAGTGTCTCATTAATTCGGTCCAGCGACTTCTATAGTGCAGGCGGTCTATGCTACACAAGCCCACCATTGACCAGGCAATATGTCCAGCACCGGCGACGCTGGCCCAACATTTAACAGACATTGGATCAGTGTCAGCTTGTACTCAGTTGACACACAACCGCCAACAGAAAGCACTCTCCAGTGTTGAATGATTGATGGCCAGAGTCGGCGACGGTAGACCAGTGTTAAATCGGCATTTGGTTGATGTGTCGTGTTTGCTGGGCATTGTGTTGTAGACCAGTTGATCGCTGATACGGGACCACTTGGCTATCCAGCAAACACGAAAAAATACATATTACATCGTTGGTACCTTGATTATTACAAGTCACTATATCAGGCCCTCGCCTAAAGGCTCGAGTTTGATATAGTGACCAACATTGTGTCCACGTCTCCTACTTACTGGGCACCCAGTTGCAATACGTCCGGCCCCGATGGCTCTTTCGACCCGGCTGTGGCTAGAAACTTAAGAGATAATGGATTCGAATCCCGGCCGGGTCGGATGTTTGTTGTCGAGGTTGTACATATGCAGTGTTCTAAACTGATCAAAGGGATGGAGTGTGCAGCGCTGACTACGGTACTAGAAACTTGAAGTCATTAGATAAGTGTCGCGATATTTATATAAGTACCATGATTATACAGAATACACATCTATATTATTCACATAATATTACGTCCAACAAGAAAGGTCTGTACGTAGAACACTAGTGGGCGTTTACAATCCGCGCACAATGAGAGGTGTGACATTCATAAAGATAATTAGTTATTACATGAATGATTCCTGTCACATCGCAAAATTGGGTAATTAGATAAACAACTACCAGTCTCAACTACCCTCAAGTACCGACGTTGTTCGATGTTCGTCCACTGTGTAGACGCTGGTACTACATTTTAAAGTATTTTTGGGACACATCTCACGAACGAGCTCTGATGTTATCTCATTTTATTCATTAAGAGTATCTAACGTATTTCACTAATATCGCCGTTCGACTTTTTGTCTGGACTATATATTATAGGAGCAGTTTATATATCAGGTAATATACCATTTTTTTCCACAGCCATAATCTGAAATTTATCGTCAACCCGCTAACTTACCTTATTTTAATTTTCACCCACTTGAAGTTTTGTTTCCCTGACGCGACCCACATATTCCAGTGGGTGAAACTTACTAATATTATTTTGTTTATTTTCAAACCAAATATTTTCAAATCTTGATGTTTAAACATATATTTCAATACCAATAACTGCAAATTAACCTTACCTTGTAATAAAACGGATTCAAAACGACTATGGCTGCGCTTCGCAGTGAAAGGGTTAAATCACTGTATAGACGGCTAAATATATGAAAATAACAACTCGAACCTCAAAAAATTAAAACAAAATGTTTCTCAACGGTTTTCTAACCAACTGGATATAGTGAATGACCAAAAAAAGTCTATCAAAATCTGACTCCGGAAATCCAAGATGGCAGCCATTGGCCGTAAAAATCGGTAAAACCATCCTAATTTTCCTAAAATTTTACACTTAAACCACGATTTATGAACCATGTTTTTAGGAGTTGGGGGACTCGTTAGTCACAGTAATATTCTGGCGGTGTAAAAAATCTTGGATGGCGGTGGGGCTAGGGGGCAGAAACCAAGGTCAAAGGTCAATTAAAAGGTAAAATAGGATTTGTCAACATATAAAAAAGTAAGAGCAAGTGTCGTACCTTTTTTCGTGTAATTTTGACTAGAAAATCCATTCCTTATATTATTTTAATGATTCAAGGTCATCCCTAATGTGAAAAGGTCAACTTCAGGGTCAAGTAATCAAAAAAATTATTTTTACTAAATAAAGCTAAGAACATGTGGAATACCTCATTTTCATGTGATTTTGACTGGTAAAGCATTTCATGGTATTATGTTTGTGATTCAAGGTGACCTTCAAGGTCAAAATTTCAAAATTAAGGTCAAATTCCTGAAGGTATTATTTTCAACAAAAATACATCTGCATGTGTCGGCCTTCGATTGCTCTTCATATGTTTGTCCTTCTTAAATATATATTTTAGACCATACATGCAACAGTAACTTTGTCATGGAAACAGTGTCGAATATCCATTGACTGGGAGATATATCATGAATAAGCAGTGACATTCAAGGAATAATTGTACATTGTGTTAACATCATTTATTTTATTTAGATCTTTTATCAAGCTAAAGCATGTGTGTACACCCCCCTCTCTTGACATAACAATTAACCTTGAATGCTAAGGTCTTGGTGTACACCCCCCCCCCCCCTCTAAATTTCCGGGGAAGTACAAAACATATATGCCGCAAATTAGAGAACGAAAAATACCTCGTTCAGGTGTGATATTCATCGGATAATCTAATTCTGGTAAAGATTAAGCATGCTCAAGGTGAAAAAATCAAATTACCTTTGTAAAAACGTCATTTTTAGAAAATAACAAGGCTTTACAAGTTAAAGGCCAGAGGCGGTAAATGGCAACGGGAAGGCATTGAAGGGCGATAAAGAGGCTTTAATGGACGATGGAGAGGCGTTTGAGAGCGACGTGAAGGCGTTAAATGACGACGGAGATGCGTTAAAAAGGTAAAGGGCGAAGAGGAAGCGTTAAATGACGATGTGAAGGTGTGCAAGGGTGGCAAGGAAGCGTTAAAGAGTGACACAGATGCCTTAAATGGCGATGGAAAAGCGCTAAAGAGCGATGAAGAGGCGTTAAAGTGTGACGGGCCTCGTTTAAAGGCAATGGGGTGATGTAAGAGGGCGATAAAGATGTGTTAATGCTATCTGCTTTGTGCATCAATGCATCTGTGATTAGATGTGCTTGTTCTGACAGCCAATATGATCTAACAACAGTTTTTGAAGATCAGCCTTATGGGCTGACCTGCATAAAATTGGCCAACATAAGTAATTGATTGTGCCACAAAGAGCCTTTTAAAATCACTTTAGCATTGTGTTGTGTTAATGTAGATGAAGCTGTTGGACTGAATGAATACAACGTTGATGTGTCTAATACAGTATTGTGTCACATACTGCTCAAGTAGCATATACAATAATCCAGTCACCTATCATCTTTAAATGTTTGATATTATGGAAGGGTAAGCTACCTAGGATTAACTGTCCTCTTCAGACCCTTTACAGCCACAGGGCATAATTTCATCGTGTCTTTTCAGTTTCATGAAGTGTACTCCATACTGGCTTCCTATCAGGGCCAGTCTTGTGACAACCTCTGCCAGCACAACTAGGTGGGACCTGGTTATTTTTAATAGCTTTTCTCTTTCAATGATTGTGATCATGTCTTCAATCTCAGCAACATGAGAGTATACCAGTTTTGAAAATATGACAGCTAGTTATATACGCTTAAAAAGTTTTTGATGACAGTAGTGGCAACAGCTAAACTATAACAGCTCCATCTAACACAATGGCATCTAAGCAATATAAAGTCTTTAAAACAAGGTAGGGCCTACAGTCATCCTTGAGTTAGGATTGTAACTGCATATGTGCCGCAGCGTTTTAATCTCATCATCGTGGTCATCCCACTTTAGTCTGTTCATCTCCATCTGGTTCAGGAGGACCCTATGGTAGTTGTGGGATGCCGGCGTTGAGTAGTCCATGGCATCTTGTTTGGCCATACTGCTATTTAGATATCCGGCAAGAAACATCATAATTATCAAAATAAAATTGTTAGAGCCGAAAAGGCTGCGAGTTCAGGACTACACGTGGTCTGAGACGTACTGCTAGGAGGGCGTGTAGAGTTGAACTGGTGTGAGGAGACAGCAGCAGCAGGTGAGATGCTGGGAGGCTGCCCGGACGCTGCAAGCTGAGCCCGCCTAGGATGCTTGGCGGGTGAAGGTGTACACGCTACCCACACTCTACCATGTGGTGAGCGTACACAAGCCTGTTACTATGATAAGGGCAATGGGAAACAAACACATATTCGCTTACACAAATTAAATATAATTACTAAAGCAATTATAAAACAATTGGTAAGCCAGTTTCATGGAGATTATCATTATAAAACCCTTAGTTGTTGGAAAATAAAATCTGTTTTCAGGGATGTAAAATGATGCTTTAATGCATCGTAGGGACTTAAAGGGTTAATACTGAGGTGACATTGTATTGTAAAACAAGGCAGCTGTATCTATTTGAGAAAGTGTCTGGTCGTGATGGGCGTAATAGATTCGGGAAATGGAAAAATTGGTTTCCGCATAGCAAATGTGGATTGTAAATAATAATACATGGGTGTGTTTTAAGTTTTTTAAATAAACATTTTGAGCATTATGTTGGCATAGGCATTTGTTAAAATATTTATTATTATGAGTGGCAGCAGTCTGTCATATGACGAGAGTTATAAAAAGAAACAGATAAAAATAAATTATTCGTACTTTGTGCACCATAAAACATTTCATGAAAAAAGTCAGGTCATATAATACGATATTTTACACATTTTATGATCACACAAAACAAAAGAGCAAAGATGAATATAGCTAAAAAAAATCATCATAAATTGTAGATATGATCTGGAGAGGTTCTTCGTGGAACAGTTGTCAGTTTGTTGAATTTACTTGAATTCTGTGAGTTTGTACAAAAAATACACTTGAACGCCAACAAATTCAAGCTATTCCAGAGGCAGATCGACTTCCATTCACACACATTGACATATACAGTTACACATGCAATTTTACCAATTTCCAAAATCAGGAATTAATTCACGTAAAAACATGTACGCCAAAATTACCAGATCTACAGTATACCTATTTTCATAGTGTGTGTCCTTTGATACATGCCGACGGAAATTTCCGTCATATACGGAAACGTAGATTGAAGAATGCCGACCGAAATTTCCGCCATAGAATTAAGTGGTTAACAGCGTGCACTAATATACGAAATATACGACTGATTATTACATTATTATTAAATATATCACACCTATGAATGAACATCATATTTATTAGCCACTAGCTTTAGAATGTCATATTTAACATTCAACAAAATGATAGATTTTTTAATAAAAGTATGATTTAGGTTGTTGAGTTGAACCATCGCTGACGCAATTGAGTTGATAATTAAAGTGATTGGCCCAGGCTAAAATCATTCAAAAATCGGTGATTTTATTTCGGGTTCTTAATATGACCATATGATGTAAACATGTACATAGACTAGAACTGCAACGTTTTGTAATTTTTGTGCTGCGCATTCACCAGTTCGGCTAGCTATAGAGACGCAATCCCCGCATTTCCTATTTTTGTCATGGTTGTTAATAATTAGAAATCAGGAATTTCGTCTCTATATCTAGCTCAACTGGTGAATGCGCAGCACAAAAATAAAAAAAAAAATTCAGTTCTAGTTTTTGGACATGTTTACATCATATGGTCATATAAAGAACACAAAATAAAATCACCGATTTTTTAATGATTTTAGCCTGGGCCAGTCCCTTTAAGTTATCAGTTAGATATGGCTTTTATCTTTGAGAATTAAACTCTTAAAGTGTCCCACTTGTAAACGATTACAAGTCGTGCCTCACTAATTTGGGAACACAGGCGCACCTGTAGCACCGTTTAATTAACAAGTTTAAAGCGAACAGCTTTGATTGTAATACATTTTGAAAAAAAGTATAGATAAAGCAATGTGGTAACTATTAAACCAGATATATACAAATAATAAATGACTGAAGTTATAAATATTAAATGCCAGCTGCGTGAAATTATATACTTTTATTGTATTAAGCATTTTAAATACATAATATTGAATTTTGTACGCAAACGGTGGATTGGCCTTACTGACATTTACATAATTGATCAATGACATTTGTAAGTGCCTCAGCATATAAAACTAATGCAGGAAATAATGTTACTATATGTTGTTATTTAGAAATAATATTATATTATATTCAATATCATTATTAATGTTATATTTGTTTCATTAAATTTGCGAAAATCATGTATTTGAATTATATTTCATCAAATAAATAAATAAATAAATAAATAAATAAATAAATAAATAAATAAATAAATAAATAAATAAATAAATAAATAAATAAATAAATAAATAAATAAATAAATAAGTAAGTAAGTAAGTAAGTAAGTAAGTAAGTAAGTAAGTAAGGAAGTAAGTGAGTAAGTAAGTAAGTAAGGAAGGAAGTAAGGAAGTAAGTAAGTAAGTAAGTAAGTAAGTAAGTAAGTAAGTAAGTAAGTAAGTAAGTAAGTAAGTAAGTAAGTAAGTAAGTAAGTAAGTAAGTAAGTAAGTAAGTAAGTAAGTAAGTAAGGGAGGAAGGAAGTAAGTAAGGAAGGAAGGAAGTAAAGAAGTAAGGAAATAAGGAAGTAAGGAAGTAAGAAAATAAGGAAATAAATAAGGAAATAAATAAGAAAATGAATAAGGAAATAAATAAGGAAATAAATAAGGAAATGAATGAAAGAATGAATGAATGAATGAATGAATGAATGAATAAATAAAAAAAAAAAAAAAAAAAAAAAAAAATACATTCTTCTCTAAAAAATAAAATACAATTACAAATACGCAAAATTCGAATACAAATACGCAAATACAAATAGGTATTTGGCCCTATCTCTGATTATAACAACAGTGATAATGTTAACCCTTAGAGCGCTGACATATTTTTATACAAACCATAGAGAGCAAGGGGTGTTTTCAACTTGAAATCATCATAAATGTTTTAGTTAACTCTTTCTGTTTTATTTGAATACCTATGTAATGGGTCTACGGCCATTGTACATTTTTAATTCTTTCAACATTCCCAACAATCACAACGTGTTGTTTATCCTGTTACAGTAGACCCTATCTAAATATGGGCATTTAAACTACGGCTACATAATGATATAATTTACAGAACAATACAATCCTTATTGTAAGTTGTTTGTGCGGGTCATACACAATCATTAACGATATGTATTTACAACCCTTATAGTCCAGTTGGCGCCTAAGTGTTTTATGGAGGCTACTTAACCCTGCTTTGTCTATTACTGGAAACTGTTCTTGGTTGCTAATTTTGCAACCTTGAGCATTTTAGTAAAATCCAAGATGTACGCCTTAACTGCTTTCGATTTTAAATTTTTGTCAATTTTAATTATTAGTGGGTGTATAATTTGTTATTAGTTAATTAAATGTAAGCAAAACACTGTTTATCTGTTTACGAACAATATATGATGTTCTTTATTAACCCATTGCAAGCGATCGGGTCTTGGCAGATCTCCCTCAGATCATTCAAATACTGCTTGCAGATACAATTCATGGAAATCACCGTTTTGTTTACATTTTAATGGGCTAAATCGTATCTCCAAACCCTATGAGCTTGTTGACAGAGCAAACGCACTGAAACTACTATCCTCATCCTGCTAAAATTCGTGTCCCGTGTCGTATCCAGAAGAAAACAAGCACTGAGATTAGTGCATAGCCCCACAGCAAAATCTTCGTGACAACAGTAGAAACCAGACTAATATTGAGTTAAGCAGAAACTAACATGGCAGGTGTGAGAGCTATGAGTTAATTCTAACTTTCAGTGAACATTGTATGTAATGGCGATATCATCTGTTTTTGAAAGTATGTGAATAGGTTTGTTTTGTGCAATCAGCCTGATTACCAAAAAAACTGATTTATTTCATCAAGATCAAAAACCACCTGAAGATAAACCATATCATGGTCATGGAATTTACTCAGCATCCGACTGCTATATTAACTTCAATTGCATCAGGTTGCAAGTATAATCCAAATCACTGAACCTTGGAAAAACCTCATGCTTCATCTGGGAATTATGTGGGTTTTTTTTATAATTATGTACCCTTATTAAGGGGTCTTTTCAAATTAAAAAAATAAAAAAATCTGAGAAACTCAAATTGGCCAGCCGACATTCACACAACCCCCATTCATTTAAAAAATAATTCCGAGTTGAGGCTTGATCCACCCACCCATTTCCAAGTTTTCTTCGGATTTTTTTTAACTTGACAAAACCCCTAAGGCATATTGTGTTGATGCTTCCATGTTGCAGCATTTGAGGGCACTATTGGCATTGTTGGTGAAAAAATTGGAAAAATGTCATTATACAGCTTATACAAACTCTTATACGGACACAAGAACTGCCAAAAATCATTTCCAATTGCAATTTCAGTTTACTCGCCAAACTAATCTTCCAACACTGCAGTATCACCATGGGAATGCTGCATTATAGTATGTGTACCACACATAAACCTTTCTGTATCTGTCAGCTAATGTATGCAACATATATGATTCTGATGTCCCGCACCAAAAAAGTAAAGAAGCATCGCCTTTTAGCTTTAGGAAATGTTGTTGAATGAGAAGATCATCATTTTGTTCATCAGTACAGGCGGCTGGGTACAGCATATGCATATATTTCAAGAGATTATTTATCTACTCTCACCTACCAATGTAGGTGGTGATTATGTGAATCACATCGGCAGCGAACTTGGTGAATCATTTTTTCTTGGTGGTGTCATACAGCCATAAAAAGGTAAACCTATACAACTTTCTCATCAGATTCATCATTTAACGCGACAAATCTCATAAACTTCTGGCTCTATTTCTCTGCAGCGGGTGTGGTTTTGATGTTTTTTATAGTAGGATAAATCGCTGAAACAGTTGTGTTCTTTCTTTGGTTGATTCTGCATCTAACCTGGTGATCGCGTGTGTCATTAGCATGTAGATAATGAAGATGGTGCAAAAAGCTGTATAAACACACACATTATGAGTGGAAAAATGAGCTCATCAGATCTATTAAAATTGAGATAATATAACCAAAAAATTATCTTTGTCAGAATCGCAATGAATGTATAAACAAATATTATATAATATTATATTACATACAACAAGTACCACTTAGATGAACAGATTGCAGATGACAATTTTTAAAGTTTCAATGACGCACCCCCGGTTGTCAGAAACAGATAATTAGCACAATGAACTATATTGTGCAAGAGTGTAAAAAGACATTGGTCAGATTCACGGGAAAAAAATATAGGACTTTAACAAATAAAATGATAAGTGCCTAGTGAGACCTGTGCACAGACAAATGTACACATTTACAATCCATGGAGACTTGCACGTAAGCACCTAACTCGATTCAAAATTAAAACATATTGCGCGGTGGCTTAGGGGATGGTTTAAGCAGGATTAGCATAACAAAGTAGCTCGCGTAACTGGAAGCTTGTTAACAAGTTTCTGTCAACGGTAAAGACGTTAAATATGTCAATTTATGTCAAGTCAAGTGACTTAAGTTGAGCTAAATAATCAAAGTGCTCTGTGAATTTTAGTCCGCTAATTACCAGTTATAAAAGTAGGATTTCTAATGGCGAAAGGTATTGGAACTCTTATTTGATAAATGCTATGTTTCCATTTCTTTTTCAAAATTGTCCTTCTGGTGACCATTTTGTTTTTTATCAGTCAGATATACCAATATGGTCGAAACTTGTGAACTATTTGTCAGAAAAATAGGTGTACTACCACTTTTTCAAATTAGCATGCTAAACTCATTTCTGCCCCTTTTTTTATTTTGAGATCTTGTTCGTGCATATATCTAAGATGGCCGCCAGTGCCTTCTTATAAAAATATATATTTTGTCTTTTTTTTCAGAACGATGTGTAATATCACTTGTCTCTATGAATTTCGTATGACAAAGTAATTTCCAACAATTCTTCTGAACTTTAAGGTCTTGTTAATACATGAATCTAAGATGACCGACACCGCCATCTTGGAAAATATATTCTTGATTTTCATTTTGACAGAAAACGGTGTGTAATACCACTTTTCGAAGTATATTTTGCATGAGAAACTGATTTAGACAATATTTTCTTATTCTGGAGTACATGTACTATTTGAACATAAAGCTAAAATGGCCGCCATCACCATCTTGTAAAACAAACATAATATAATAATAGTAAGTATTATGTGTGAGTATTAATGTGACAAACATGCTCAGTCTAGGGCTGCTCATGGCGCCTCATGTCATATTATCCCTGGTCATTGAGCCTGTTGGTTCATGTACCATTTTCAACTCCCTTGGGAGCATACATCACTGTCATGCGGCGCTAGTAACTTGTCATCTCGGTCCCACCAGATACTCATTTACACCTATGTGAAGTGGAGCACGTGAGAGTAACGTGCATTGCCCAAGGATACAACATTACACTACAATGTCCCAGTGTTGACAGGAGAAAAACAATACATTTTTTTTGAAAATGATGTACGACTTGAACACGCCACGCCCGGCAGGCAGCGGTTAACCCTTTCAAGCCTGAATTTACCATTGTCATCTTCATCCACTACAAGCCGCGAATTGCTGTCGCAATTCTCGACTTGTAGTGGATGAAGATGACTTGATGTGGTTTAAAAATAAAAGAAAATCACTATGTGTTGGTAAGCCAGTTTCATGAAAATTTTCTTTCTAAAACCCATTGTTTTAGGAAAATTAGATATGTTTTAAGGGATGTAAAATGATGCTTTAATGTATCGTGAGGGCTCAAAGGGTTGATTATTATTGAAAAGCACTACACTCTAATCATTGTGACACGCCCCTCTCTATATGCAATATACATTAACACATATCAGGCTGAATTTCCAACACTTATTCTCGACACTGTCTTGCCATTTTCATATCATCAATATCCCGAAAAAAAATAAATGGTAAACATGCAAACATGATTTTGCATGAAAAAATAAATTTATCCCACGTAGCGCTCCAGCAAACGCGAGCCATCGAACGAATGTTGGCTCAATGCTGTCCCATCGTCTACGGCTACACACTATTGAGCAACATTGAGTAAACGACTCACGAGTGATTATTGTGCATGATGACATTGTCCAGAAATAACAGTTAGATTGCACATTCCACGTCACATCAACAATAATTACGTGTGGTTTTAAACTCTTGAAAGGTGAACTTGCCTCCTATTTTATTGATTGCAAACCGGGAATGCAGCCAACACCAGACGTCCAGTCCGCCGGAACATCGATGTAAACGGTGGTTTGATAAAAAGCCAGCATTGGCTCGACGTCTGGTATTAGCTGTTAATCGTAACTCATCAATAAAGCATGACGAACCTCATCTACAGAGTATGATTGCCAAGATCCCCCGGTGGAATTATAATGCATGCTGTAACCAAAAACTAGTCTAGTAGTAGTTTTACGTGTAGCATATATCTTGCTTTTGTATTGTATTATCAGATTAAATGCATTTATGCTGTCATCCATCAAGATCGGGGGTGCCAGGCGTGGAAACACTTAATTCATGCTGTGATTGGCATTGGAGCATGAAGGGTTATGAAGCTAACAACTAAATTCTTACAACAAGTACAACACGTTCATATTTCAGTCGTTATTGTCCAGACGGGATAATCATTTTGACGTTAATCTACGACGCGATGGAGTGTATAGTGTTATACGACGCTTAAATCATAGAGTTATATTGTAAAACACCAGATTTTAGAAATAGTGAGCTGTGAATATCATACCTAAATCACTCTGGGTGAGTATTCTAATACCGTACTTGGAAGAAAGTTATATTTCTTAGCTCATCTGGGCCTTTTAGAGTAATATGACATTTTCTTTGTATTTATATCATCAAATTGAGATCAGCCTCACTGGGCAATCCTCATGTCTGGTTATTCTGAACTTTTAAATGAACGAATGAACGAATGAATAAATGAATGAATGAATGAATGAATGAATGAATGAATGAATGAATAATGAATGAATGAACCAAGAGTAGACCCCCTACCCCATTTACAGAGTATGGTGAGATGAATCAGATGGCACTGCCCCCCCCCCCCCCCCCCCCCAAAACCCGAAAACTCTACATTTAAGCTCTGGTGGTCTGATGACGAGCACTCTCAGTCACTGAGGCTCCTAACAATAATGAATCTGGTGAGTGAGGTAGATACATTTTGTTTCTTTGTAATATGAATACCAAAGTAGGAGGCGAACCCGCTGACTCCAACGTTACAAACAGAAAGCTTTAACCACTACACTGAATACCATAGCGGGAGACGAGCCCGCTGACTTCAGCATTACAAACAGGCAGCTTTAACCACTACATTGAATACCAGAGTGGTAGACGAGCTCGCTGACTTCAGCGTTACAAACAGGCAGCTTTAACCACTACACTGAATACCAGAGTAGGAGACGAGCCCGCTGACTTCAGCATTACAAACAGGCAGCTTTAACCACTACATTGAATACCAGAGTGGGAGACGAGCTTGCTGACTTCAGCATTACAAACGGACAGCTTTAACCACTACACTGAATACTAGAGTGGGAGACGAGCCCGCTGACTTCAGCATTACAAACAGGCAGCTTTAACCACTACACTAAATACCAGAGTGGTAGACGAGCCCGCTGACTTCAGCATTACAAACAGGCAGCTTTAACCACTACACTGAATACCAGAGTGGGAGACGAGCTTGCTGACTTCAGCATTACAAACAGGCAGCTTTAACCACTACACTGAATACCAGGGTGGGAGACGAGCCCGCTGACTTCAGCGTTACAAACAGGCAGCTTTAACCACTACACTGAATACCAGAGTGGGAGACGAGCCCGCTGACTTCAGCATTACAAACAGGCAGCTTTAACCACTACACTGAATACCAGAGTGGGAGAAGAGCTCGCTGACTTCAGCGTTACAAACAGGCCGCTTTAGCGGGAGACGAACCCGCCGAGTCAAGCGTTATCATCCGGTCATTGGCAGGTGTAGTTCCCTATACTACCCCTGTCGGTGATGAACCTGCTTAGACCTATTTGAGACCCCATTCCAGGGAAACACACGCGCCTCGCGCGCGACACCCCCCAATCTTAGACATCAAAGCTAACCGCAAAACGTTGACAATCAGACGGCACTGTCTGGCCTGGGAACATCAAGCCAAGTGACAGTATACGCGAAGCGATGCGAAAACTTGGCCAGCGCTGTTACAACGTTGTGACAGCGTCGATGATGATGGACCAACGTTGAGGCTGCACTGGGTCCTTGCCAACGGCGAGATGTTTTTTGAACAGCCTATCACACAATTATAGAGTGTGTATAAATGGATTATACAGTGAAATATTGTCACCTCTGATTAAAAATTGAGTAATTAGAGCCTAAAACGGGGGATTACATCAGCTAATATATGGAAAACAGTTTAAACAGTGGCCAAACTCTATTCTTGTGCGTTTGTATCGATATAATCCCCCTAATTATCTATTTATGAATGAAAACGCACGGAAAATATATGGTTTCATTTTGAAAAAAAATACGTAATTTCGAGATTAAATGTGCTCATATGATCATGGTGATATTAGGTAGTTTTTCTGTGTTTTTTTTAACAATTATGCTTGTACTAGTACATACTCACTCGACATATCTCGTTATGAGAATTAGGCATGTAAGATATATTTTAGTGTGAAGCATTTCAATTTAGATAAACACAATTGGGGAGTTCATCCCCCCAATAATCGCCACTGTCTCTGGATCTGATGCATTAAGTACAGCCGCCAGTCAGCTGTCTCAGCATAAGGGAATTTTAGCCATCTCATGGTATGTGGTTGCTTAATTTCCACCTTCTTCACGGATACCAGTGCATAAAGCCTGCCAAATACATTATTACATACATCAATGTGTTATTAGAAACTTCAGACTAACTTGTTCGTCTTCAGGATATATTATGTAGTATTTTTTACATATTCACAATGTTCACAATCTACTCTGATTGTTTTCGTTTCAGAAAAATGGTTGAGAAATGTCAAGTTGTCTCCTTGATCGTGACGTGTACTTTCGGAATGTATATAGTACTTTGGGGGTATTCAGCAAAATGGAATTCAAATAATCTTAGTACATTGAGCAGACCTTCTGAAGTGGCACCAGACAACGCAAGTGATCTGGAACCATGCACGTTTCATTTGATTTCAGAACACCTACGAATTCACACCAAATTTATAACTAGTGGAAAGTGGATGGGGCATAACCATAATCAAATATCAGAAAACAACAGAGGATACTATAATCCGGGTATCTGCTCTTTAAAGAGGAAAGAGGACAATTCTCCGTGGTTATGGTCTTGTCTCTATGAAACGAAAATAAACAATATATTGTTTCTTGGAGATTCCAACAGCCGCAAAGCTACTAATGCATTCCTCGCAACACTCGAAGAAAGAGAAGGTTTCACATGCGAAGAAACTTCAAATCGCACACAAAGAGACGACGAGGGACATTTAACTATGCTGAAGGTGGTAGTCACGTGTCAGTGGATTTATGAACGAGATTTTTCATGCAAAAAAAAAGTAGGAGATGATTTGTCTTCCACGCTGACTGTTAATGTGCAGTATGTAAAAATGTGGTGGTTGAGAGAAAATGTCTCCTTTGTGAGCGAATCAACAGCGCCTTGCCCAGATGTGGCCAACAAGTCTGTTCATACATTCCAGGAATATATACTTGGTGAATTTGCCGAGAGAACCAAACCTGACTTGATTATACTACCAGCAACTGCTCACACTCGGTATGTATCAGTCAAGCAATGGACTGAAGATCAGAAATGGTTAATGAAGAAAGCTGACGACATGCTGCCTAAATCTACGTTTATTGTATGGCTGTCTCATATGTCGTGGCGAGATGACAAACTTCCACCTAATAATCAGCATGTTAATAGAGTTGAAGACAGTGGTAGTATATTTACTATAAATCAACAAGTACTCAGACATAACATTATATTCCATCAGCTGATAAATACAATAATTCACAGCAATCATACTCGTGTTAAAGTCCTACCTTTCTTTGACTTGTACAACATATCTCTTCCGGTGCAACGGCCGTGGTACAATGATTGGATTCACGGCAACAAATACTTTTATAACGGCATACAGGACGTTCTCTTCGAAACGTTGTGTAATTCATTCACAAAAGAGTAGACAATATCCTACATACATATTATTAAAGTAATGAGATCACTGTGAAAAATGTTCCGCTAAATTATTTCATATTTATTGCTAGGTCTGTTTTTCTTATCGTATTTTATTTATTTGTCCTTCGATTATTTATCAACACCAACTGATTCTACACTGTTTGGACAGGTACGGTACCTGGGGACGTCCTTGTTTTGCACTATCATCACTATGGTTGGATGTACACCCTGTCCTATTTTATCTTCATCTTTATACAAAGCGCAACTTGCCAGATTGGTTCACGATATTATTACTACTGATATATAAAAACAATAGACCCACTAATCTGCTAATAAACGTTTCATTTCTGTGATACTGATATATATTTCTCTACTTTGAAATGATATACAAAACATTATGAATACATAAATCATGCGCATAGAATAATGATCCCACTCATACAATGATTAAACCTGTGATTGAGATAAAGTAGTGAACCCGATAGTTTTCTCGTCAGCATCGCAATATACATGATATATGCAGAAAACAAATATTTTAGGCCTTGTGGACATTGAACCTAATATTCCACTTAGATAAAGGCACACTATATTTTCAACTATCTAAGATGGATAATCCCATTGTTGATTGAATGTAATACCCAAAGAAAAGATCGTGGATTTGACAACAGTTACGGACTGCAAAAGGAATGCTGTCCATAAGCACGATAAGCATGATTTTTCAACTTTGAATCCCCAAGCAGACGAGCGCCCAGAAGATCTCTTCCAACCATTAATGGCCTTTGTCGAGGATAATCTTTGAAATATAACTGGAAGTATCAAACATCACATTGAAAATCTTATTGAAGACGAGTAACTTACAACTAGCCTTGAAAATGTTGTTGTCCTCCATGTCAGCAAGCTGGCCGTCATGACCACAATCATTTTTAAGTGGATATCCCCATTTACATGATGTACCTAAAAAATTCATGACTCGTTCTCGTCAGATCATATCTCTTGAAAAGGGAGATGGTCCGGAGTATGACGACACCCATTCTGTATCTAACTACACATATTCAACACCTTCATATAGCAGAAGAGTAGAAGTAAAGCAGTCACAATTCCTAGGGACATTTCATAAAAATTATCCAGTACGTATAACTATTGACTCAGATGCCACACACATATGCGCTACTATTACCAAAAGTTTTCAAATCGCCCTACAGGCTGGAGGTCAATCACCTCTCACCGTTGTGAGAGAAACAACATTGTCCATGACTAGAAATGGCCATAACTTCTCATTTGAGGGTCTCGTAGTATAAAACTTAGATGTTGACGTCTTGGCTGGAGTGCCATTCATGACTATGATTGAATGATGTAGCTGTACGCCAGGCTAAATATGAAATAATTGTCCGTAGCCATGGTAGCAACATCATTATTAAATACGCAGGCACAGGAGGCACCTCTAAACATCATTTCATATGGCGGGTACGTCTGCTACGAGCACCAGCTACTGGCACCATTATATGGCCCGGCGAGTTTGTGGAGCTGAGCATCCCATCAGAAGTCTCTTCAGATACACCACTAGCACTAGAACCAAGATCTGATAACCCGAAGCTCATGCACAAAGCTAAACCTGCGTTGTGTCCTGAGCCCGCCATAATCCACAGCGCTGATGGAAAAATAAGGATCTCCAACTCTGGTACCCAACCCAAAATCTTGAAACCCAAAAGCATGAACACATTGGACAGGTATTAGCTCTCAGTTGTCCCACCTCCATCTCAAATACACCCTGCCTCTTCAACACACCCCGTCAACTAGTAGTTCTGACACTGTAACCCTGAATCTTACAGAAATGACTAGAAAGTTCTGATCTTTTGACTGAATATGACAATGTCTCTAGCCCCACCTATACAGGTTATAATGGTTCAGTTGGCCCATTTCAAGCTACAGTGCACATGGGACCCGTTCAGTCTCCTCAACGTAAACAGGTAAAGGGCGAGTTCCGTAATATTCTAGAAATAAACTTAAGTGATCACGCCGGTATTTAATGTTATATTGGATAATTCTGTGTTTAGTGCCATATTACTCATATTTGATTCATGGCTTCTCTACAATAAATCACACTCGTGGTAACTCTTAGGTTATACCGAGTTTTATTTAACCTTTACTGGCGCAAGATAATTTAGATGAACTGATTGCAGATGAAAATTTGAAAGTTGCGCATCAGTTGACACAGCATGTATCTTAAAAGTTCATGCTTGTTATTGAACTTTTGAAAAAAATAAGATCCATGTATTCTAGAGGTGTTACGGCAGGATTCGAGACTGGTACCCCCGGCCTCCTTGAGTCAACCACGCTACCAATGAGCTATCCGGAGTACAATATGTTTATTTTGATTAAATAATACATATAATATACGCCCAACTGCTTTTCATTATAACTATTGTCGCCTATTTTTGTATTTCAATAAAACAGTAAATTTTGATATTACAGTGCGGGGTTTATTGAATGTTTTTTTTTGTGAGGTGCAATTAAAGTTTCGATGTGAAGTGCAATTAAAACACTTTCGTTACCATGAACAAAGCCACCAAGTTATTCTAAATAGTTTGTTAATTTTAGTTCCTAAATATATATGAAGTAGATCTGTAGATTAGGCGCCCCCCAATACTGCTTCGTGTTAACCCTTTAGGCGCTAAGCACGACCATAGTCGATTTTAATCCGTTTTAGCCGATCAAAATCACTAATATTGCGAATGAAATGAGTGTTCAAACATCAACATGAACATTTGCATATATGTTTGATTTCAAATTAAACAAATTTGAATAATTTTAACCCACTTGAAGTTGTGGGACGCGGCAAAGTCTCCAGGTGAAAATTAAAAATATATAACAGTATAACTTA